>PNEQ01042786.1:0-46667 GCA_003012365.1 Medauroidea extradentata | reverse complement strand
TGAGAATGTGCCCATGTTAAATTTGATTTTAAATAAATACGGAGGCTTCCACAAGGGACGCACGCAGTGTTCGGACCAGGTCTTCGCTCTGATTGGTCGGGGGAACCTACCCGCCCCCATGAGTCCGGTGGGGCGGGAAGGGGACGCCGCCCAGGAAAGCAAAGTTGCGAAACGCGGGGCACTAATAATGAAGTCTTAAGACGAGCCGGGTGTGTGTGAACTCGGGAGGACAGGTGTCGGGATCTTCGTCGTCGGGTTTGTAAGGACGGTGGGTGGACTTTTCGGGTGATCGCGGCCGGTACCTGCAACATAATTAACGTCGTGACCGATCAAAAGCCGCCGGAGGAAGCGCCTATTATTTTCGTCGAAAGAAACTTTAAGTATCTACCTCTCGTGACGCAACCCGCAGAGCGTGAGTCCCTTAGGCCGATTTAAAAAAGAAACTTCTTTGTTATTTTATTTCAATTAGAGCTAGCCGGGCATACTACAACATTACTAAATACGAACCCAATCATCCAGCATTAATCACGTAAGAGACAGAGCAGCGACACCTCTTATCATCACCAAACGCGGGTCACGAACGCGAGCCCCAACAACAAAATCGTTGCAATGGTAAACATACCGAGGAAACACCATTTAGCATGCGTCTTATAGTTATTAGCGCCAACGTGAAGTGGTAAAAAGGGAAAGTGTATAATTGGGTTTCAGCAGTGCCGAAAAACCATTGGCAGTTGTGGACTACAAACATCTGATACTCCCGACAAAAATCGTCTGCGAAAACTATATATTTTACACTTTATACATAAAAATATGTAGGTATATCACCTTAAATCTGAAACAGTGGAATGTTCAGTTTTAAAAATTGGTAAGGTTTTTCAATGATAAATCTCTTGTTTTATCAGTGTTGACTGATAAAAAGGGTAAAAGAAAAAGAAGTTTAGGTAACATATTGTATAAGTAAGTGTTTTCACTATTTATTCAGTACACATTATCCTATTTAATCCGAAATTTGAAAACTACAGTTTAAATCAGTAACTGAAATTTCATTTCAAATGTTTTACGTGAATTTTGTTTATTGTAATAAGCAATGTAACACCGTTTCCAAAACATTGCTGCTGTTACATTTTTGTTTACTCGTTTACTTAAGTGAATGATATGTTTTGATAAGTTACACTGAATTTACAGTAGGCTAATATTGACAGTAGGCCTACGTAATAATAAGCAGTCTTGTTTTTCAGTTGCTGTAGACAGATTCGTTTTGTAATGTTCAGTTTCGCCCTGTTGCTCTCTATAAAGTTACGCTGCTTAAAAAAATTCACACTCTACTATTACAAGTATCTTTATTATTAACTAAGCAGTGTACTAAATTAATACACATCATTGGCTTGCTAAAAGTAAATGTTCCTGATACAGCAACCTCAGCGTGCAAGTGGTATCGTTAGGAAGAGGAATAGGGCAGCGTGTTTAAGGTATTGGGTTGGAAAACCGTCGTTATTCTTTCGTTTTTTTTTTAAATTTTGGCACATTCTTTATTGAGTTCATGACATAATTTACAGCAGAAGCAGAATCACATGTAATTTAAAATTACCTTTTATTTTACATGTGGGTAAAATTTCTTTGTTGCATTTTTCAATAAGAGGAAATCTCTGAGTCAATCTGTGAGTATTTTTCGCTGACACAATCTGTAGTTTTCCCCTAATTCATAATGGAGCAGTTTCAACAGTTTGAATATTCAGAAAATCAATAAGGAACTGTGACCATTCACATTTTCCATTTTAGAGTACAGTTAAGTAGGTTGGCCTTAAAATTTTACCGCTAATAGCGATGCCAATCGAGATGAAACAGGAACAACGTAAATACGTATTTCACCAATCAAAGAAAAGTACATTTTTACATAAATTTAAGTCATGCATTCGCGTGTTTGCTATAATGGATTCCAGTAAAAACATTTAGTAAAATATATTAATTAATGCAGAGCCTATTTGTATATTTACTTTCAATTTAATATTACACATAGATACAGTGGCATACATTAGGAGAACGACATAGTATCTATCATATATGAACACACTCCTGAACGTATAAGAACTTGAATGATCACTATCTACTAGAGAACATGGGTATATTGCACACTAATTCTCATTTTTATCATTCGTCACAGTTATCACATTTTAAGATAAGTGTTTATTTACATATAGACATGGATACAACTGTTTACGCCACGTAAATACAACTCTGGTGCATGCATGGCTGGAACCAATAATAGCCAAGCATATATTTCCCTGATCATTTACTGAAGTACCGTAAATAATAAACTTGGACGTGGTTGCCAGATATGAAAATTTAAATTGAAAGAATAAATACTGAGTCTGGCTGAGTTATTCTCTATTTATAATTACCTACCATCTAGTTCTTGACGTTATTTAGGAGCTCACAAACTACGCACATGATATATAGCTAGGTAGACAAAGAAACTGAAGGGAATCGTGCACAGTAGTCGTATAGGGAACTTATCGCAAGAAGGTAAAATTGCAAGTCTGGCTCCACGTGTCTGCGCCAGTCACACGTGTCTCGCGAGAAAGAGACAGAGAAAGCGGATATTTTTTGTCTTGGAGGGTGTTGTAGAATTGTCGGAGAAGGAAGGGTTGAGGAGAACAAGAAAAAAAGGGGTCTACTGCTGCTCGCCCTGTCACGGTAATTTGACGCGCACAAATGGCAGAACTGTGGAGGCTGCTCTGGGAATATTCTCGACAGGCAGACGATATAACACTATCCCAACTCCTCTTCATTCCCCCCTCCTCTAAAATATCCTGCTTGTTTCATGACCCCGTTCTGTTGGTTGGTTTCCTGGTTGTCAAACAACGATACATCATTCGCGCTCGAATCTGTTTTATCTTTCTAGCAACAAATCACACATCCGGGACCAACTCTCAACGTTTGAATGGGTAACTTGACTTAAGGAACGTCCCAAAATAATAGGATTTCATTACAGAAATGTTTTCACAAATGATGCCACTAATAAATTGTCCAACAGAAGAATATGCATCGTTAACTGATGGAGTTCTATTATGCTATTTCACTGAAATAATAATTGTTAAAATAATAATATTGATGTGTTTGTATCGGAGGTTCGACTCACGTAGCAAAGATAGAACTTGTGTCTTCACCAAACAATTTTTTTTTGCCAAAGGTATATTATTTTTTGAGATATATGATTAACACATCACCTTGAAATGGTGCTAATTTATTACCCAGGGAGTCTCCCTAGCGTCTCTCATCTCTTTGGCAGCGAGATAATTAAAATAAGATGAACCTAGGGTTCAGATAACAAGACACGTGGAAGGAACCAACAATGGTCTGCAGCGAGAAACTACTCGAGCGTTCTGCTGAGGTGATGGCTGATGAATCCCCGCCAACACAAATGAGGACGTTGGCCAGTTCTTCAAGTCCTCCAAGAAGTAAGTCCACTGTATAAACACTGTAACACCTCACTCGGCCTCAGCTACGAACATTACAAATATTGAAGGACTAAAATACATACGAAAATCAGAAGTAAGGTCTGTTTGTACGTTCGAGGGCAGCAACTTTTTTTAAAATTTAAAATGTAACATAAAATTAATTATCCAAAAGTATGTGAAAATCATACAATTTTTGCGTAATTTCACATCCAACTACTGACGAATGGCTAGTTTTAACCGTTGAACGGTTATTTGGACCGTTGCCAGGACTATTAAATGGTTCAAACGGCTGGTGTGCCGACACTGTACAAAACAAGGTTCACTAGCCAGTAATATTATTTATGTTTTCTCACTGGACAACTTTCATAAGCACATCCAAGTCGAGGACCTGTGTGGTGTATGGGAGAGCTGCAAATTTTCATAACTGTATACTTTTGTTACACTCGTACTAGACATATCGTGAAATATTTACTGGCTACTGAGTCTTTAGACACCACTCAAGAATACGCAGTCCCTGCAGACCAGCTTGACCATGGCTGTACATGTACACGTACATTTGTAAACCGGCCTGTGGCTCAATATATTGCTTACAAAATAATAAATAAACTAGCGCACTACTCTCTTCAGTTCTCGACAGCTGCAGCCCTACCTCGCAACAACCCATCGTTCACTACTTAGTAATTAAAACTACTTCATATATAAAACAATGCTTCACGTTATTTTCATTGTTATATTATCTTGAGTGCACCACGAGTACATATAAATTTTGTGTGCAATATCTCAAATAATGGTTGACTCGGATTATTTAAAATAAAATGGTGAATTCGTTTTCCTACAAATATCCATTTATCGCTCGCAATCTATATAAGATTGTAGTAAATATGTGGCCTTCTTAACGTTGTGAACTTTCGGTGCATCTAGATTTCTTAAGTAATTTTCATACACATTTAGGTGTATGTATTTCAACACGTAACGTGTAGTTTCCTGAATCCTCTGGAAATATTCTGCTTAGCTGTCAATATGAAACCACTTACTAATGTCTTGCAGTTTCCATTCTTTGAAAATATCCATCACACGTTACACATTAACCTTGCTGGTATATTTATCTCTGTTGGTTTGTTTGAAGATCCAACTTTGTTTATAAATATGTCTGGTAACTGGTTATTCGTGGACCTGTGTTAAATGTTTGGGAAATGTTTAAAGACATTATTTTCGTGATACAGACGAAGATTTCTTCCATCAGAGGATATAAGGACTAGGTAAATAATTGTGTCTGATTGCCATTTATCAGAACTAAATGTCTCGTTTTATATATAATTATGTCTGAGATGCAGGTCGTGGCTTTTACACCACGAATTATAAGCATTTTCTCCAGCTTCATCATTTTACGAGTAGCCCCAATATGTATTATGGTTATTAAAGAATTTTAGTACTTACAAAATGTCGTTAGTGGAGGGGATGGTGGAGTTGGCCAGTTGGTATTTCTAGGTCACCAGATGGCAAAAGACAAGCAAGGGATTTGCAATAAAATTGACAACGTTAAGGGTCAGTCTTAACCCCATTATTTTTTTTAACTCATACACCAGTGACATTCCTGACATCATCAACAACGAGTGTTTGCTACGCTGATGACTTAATCATCTTTCTCCAAACTGCCACATCAAAGGAAGGACTTGGAAACTTTAAATGCACGTTACGCAAAGTAGGGACACTGTAAATATACTAATATTGCTTTAAGCAATCTTATTTCTTCTGAATAACCCAATATCACATATCCTGAACAAAGAGAACTTCTTCCACAAAGATAAAAAAACGAATGTTTTGTGACAAAACGTATGTACCTAAAGTTATGATGTGAAAACTTAAATTAGCCTACGCTCGAATTAAACACTCTCAAATGGCTTTGTGTTTTGTTTGTATTAAATAACAGTGACAATGCTCCATTGTGTTTAAGTTGTTTGAGTTATACAAAAAAAGATAGAAATGTGTACACAACATTTCGGAGGCCATATCTTTAACACAATCTTAATGTTATGGAATGCGAGCGGAAAGTGGCAATTACTTCATGGGGAGATAACGCTGCTGCAATATGCGCAACTGTTATCGCCATGTTTACCGTGTGACTGGATAATTTGCCCCACTGTAGCAACGCAGTTCTCATGGAAATAAGATCGGCTATTATCTGAGCGAACGTACCGGAGTCAAGACAGGAGCATTAAATACCACCCCAGTGTCTTGGTTACGTACCATTAGCAATATACCACCTTCAGGACTAAAACGAAAGAAGCAAATAATGTTTATGACTGGATTTCAAACACTCAAGCAGCAAAGAATATTAATCTTACACCGACGAATTGAGCATTCATCTACAGTACAGAGTTAAAGAACTTATATTGGGGCAAGATAGTACGTTGACGTTTTCTGCACACCGCATTGTGTCTCCAGATCATTCTGAAATTGTAAACTGTAGTGATATTTATCTAAAGATACTTAATTTTTAAATTGAAAAGTGTAATTTTAGACGTTTAAAATAATATACATTTCAGCTCAAAATTTCATATAAAACCAGTAATGCAAATTTGAAGGAATGCTTTTTAATGGTTGATTGGTCATCAGTTCAGTCTTCAAACTTTGTTATTACTTGTAATTACATGTGAATTAAGTTAATCAGTGACTGGCATATTAGCACTGTTTATTAAAAGGTGTAATAAATCAATTTTAAATTTTACAAACAGTTATAAAATAATAAGTATAATGCTATCGTATTCGCATATAATACTTTGGGACATTCGTGACACCCAAAAGAGTGAAAAGCGCAAAATGTTTTTTCTCTCTATCAGCCCATGATATCTAACCAGTAGAAATTTTGAGGTGTTTTTCGGGTCAGTGCGATAATACGAAAGTATTTTTAAATAAATATATAATTTTCTTTACTTTATATGATAACTTGATTATTAAGAATAAAACCATATTTGTAAACTTTTAACGCAGACGATCCGAAAAGCAAGTACAACCAGCAAGAAATAAACTATACATGAGCTTGATTCTACAGTAACCTACCTAGACGTGGTGTTGTACAACCTCTATGAGTCCAGGACATGAATATTTTACATAAATTAAATTGATCTTCGTGAATTATTTCGACGATAGGTGATACAATTGCCTGTAGCTTCGGTCTACATTCGAGGAGATTCTGGGCTCGAATTCTGTTAAAAGCCGCGCAAACGTTCAGTTTTGACACAAAAATAACTGCAAGGCAGATCGAATTAGTGCAATTTGCCTGTAGTCGTTTAAAATTGATAAAATTGATCATGCAGATCACTTTCTACTCAGTTTTCTCGACAACAACAGCTCACATGTATAATCTTACTAATGTCAAGGTTGGGGCAACTAAATACGTTTCCGCGAAACCTTTTGCCACGAAAATTTTCTAATGGCATTAAACTTCAAGTGAATATTTTGAAAATATGTAATTGAGGGCACCGTTACCAATGGTTGTGCACAGGATGAATCGTACTTTTTCATTCGATTAACCTCTTACATTTAAGAGTCTATAAGTACCCCACAACGTCAACTTTGCAGTGCTACAATGGACGACTTGAAAAGAGGCGGAGCTTCAGTCAGGTGTGGGATACAATTCCTATCTCCACGGATACCGCAGCCGAACATAACCTTCGTTTAGCTGTTTGGCTTCACGTGTCCCGGATGAGATGTACGTCAAGAAAATTGATTGTTTGGAATTTGCCGTTTTTTCAGGTTAACATTTATCTTATGTATTTGCGTATCTTAACCATGAAGTAGAAACTACTATTTTTTACACTTGCGTGCAAATCTATGAATGCATAACATTTTTGCTTTCTGCAATTACCTACTAACAAATCATCATGTTTTTAAACAAGCTTTGTTTCCCACAGTACTTTTCCCTTGCGATGACGTCAGGGGCGTGTACTTCAAGTCGTTCATTAAGGCCCAGGCGAAGTCGCTGTTAGTGGCAGGGACAAACTTAAGACTGCTTTTCGCATGGACAGCTATAGCTACTTATCCTGCTGCAGAATTAGTTCAACTAGCGGCTTGGACATTCTAACACTTGATGACTGAAGTACCAATCTGGTGTACAAACAGGTTTTCAATTAATGTAAATATTATCATTTTTGAACTATACTCACGAGCAAAGCCGAGGGGGACTGCAAGTACTCAATACAAAGAGGTACGAGTTCCCAGTGCTTCTGGTGTGTTCAGTGTCAATGTTATATCTTATAGGCGTATTTGCACTCGTTTTAACGACTGTGTGTTGGCAGTGAACTCTGACTTCCAATCACTGGCATCTTAGTAGAAATTATATTATCAGTAAATCCGTGCCGACGCTTTGAACGGAAGCTTTTTCTTTATGTTTGTACATGGTGATTAATGAAATTGGTATTAAATAATTACATAAAATTTGCTTATGCAAAAATTTTTTAAAATTATTTTAAGGATATTAATGAATTAAAACATGTGTAATTTAAAGTGTGCAGGCAGGTCTGTAGCAGTGTGACTCTGCATTTACCTAAATGTTGTGAAATTATTATAATTTTTATCAGCAGTAGTTTTTCCAACCAAAATATTTATTAATGTGTTGCGTTTTTATTCAAGTATTGCAAGTTGTATGAAGTTGATTTTCTGTACATAGAATGCTCTGTCAACAAATATTAGAGTTAACTTTTCTACCAGACTCTAATACATAATTTACGAGCATAAATATTAACAACGTCGTTTATGTATACTGGTGCGTTAAAATATGTTTTGGAAACTAGTTTAAATTTTATAGTAAATGTTAAAACGCATTAATTACTTCCGAAATTTCTTGTCAAATATTTAGTACAAAAAAACAAATTAAAAGTACATACCTTCGGGGTCCAACCCATAAACATATGTTCGGAACTACTTCTGTGGAATATATTCCACAGTTTTGTCCCTCTCACAGAGACTTCCCACACTCCCAACGATGATCACTTCCCTATGACGCTAATTTTTAATCCTCCAGCCTGTGTAGCCATGAATATGGTAATCCAGGAGCAATGAAGCGTACTTGAGACCTGGCTGGTCCACTGCAGCGACTCTTATTTACGACTCCCGAAAAAACCCTGCAGAATAAATTCTTTATTCTTTTATTTTTACTTCTATCCAACTGATGTATGGTTGTGCGGCGGTAGGCTTCGTGTGAGGTGCGGGGTGTTGTGAGGGAAGAGAACACTGGATGACCCAGGGGAGGGGGAGGGGGGTTACAAGTTGAACGTACAGGAACAAAAGACGACGCTCAGTTTCAGGCGGTCGCCTGGTTTGCGCTTTAAATAAGTTGGATATTGTACTGAGAAATAACTTTTTTTACAGCAAAAGATCTCTGCGAATACTTAGTTTGATAATTTACGAAAGTAACATCAAACGGGACGTAATGCCACTGTACAAACACCACGCGCATTGAAATTTCCTTCTGAACTGGAACAACAATAACAAAGGGGGTTGAAGGTGCAATCGTTGTGTCTGTCTTTATTGCTGTGGTGTTTTGTTAACTTTTCTTTACCACTTCTTAAAACTTATTTGATGCTGTGGCTGGTGGAAATTTATACGTATTAATTTTAAATATGGAAAACTAAGATCCATCATGTCACTAACCTATACATTTCTTTGAACCTTAATATTATTCTCTCGAAAAAAATAGCGAAATTAGATGTAATTATGAAACATTTTAGGAATTAACATCGACACATATCTTAAAAAATTACAGCCAGGTAAAACATACGTCTTTCTTTGTAACACGCAAAATTATTATATGCTAGCCAATGAGTGTCTCGTAGATCCTACAGAGAAGTGCGTGTTTCAACGGAACTATCTCGCATGCACCAATTTATGGGCAAGTTAGCACTTTGTAGGAGTTTCAGATGAGCAGTTTATTTATGCGACTTACGTTTGCAGACGTAGTGTTGTGTCCTAATCGTTAAAACGTAATTGTTGTAATTAGTAATTTACTGTAGTGCTGTTCGTTTAGAATGGTGCCATGTGTTATTTATTTTTACTAAGAAATGTCAGCAACACAATATATTTTGAATTCTAAACTACAAAAATACGTAGCCGGTTCAGAGTACTAAATGGAAGTATTTTTAGCGTACGGTCGTTTTATTAGCGTTAACATGTTTTTTTTTATTTTGTAGTCATTTGTTGTTCTTTTTGTATCGTCTTTTTTCATACGACTATGTTGCGCCCTTTAATTACATTGTGTTGCTATAGTTATATTTTTGTTTATATTTGTGTCGCATTTCAGGATACGACTATATTTCCCCCCATAATTGTATGCATGCGTTTGCTTACAACATCTAACTCTGCCTTTTTTCTTTTTATTGTAGGATTTCTCTGCAACACGGCAGCACTCTCTCGCAGTGGCGCATGTAAATAAACGATATTGTTTACAATATGGTCCATATAAATAAACCAACAACCCCACAGACCGTTAATACCTCGGCTACGGAAGTGCGAGAAACAACATTAATAGAATTTACAGATGTGCATTATTTTGGACAATATAATATCCTCGCAGGGAATTTTTAAAATTATATTAAATTCTTCAGAGCTTTTCTTCTAATAGATGAAAGAGAAAAAAAATAATAGTATCCACGTTCCGCTCGCAGCTGACCACGACTTAGGTTCTCATAATGTTGGCGCACGTGGTAGGGCAGGAGAGAGGGTATGTTTACCAGCAGCCTGGAGATGACGAATATGTCAGTGAGGAGTATGATCCCCCTACCTCCGGTGAGAGGGATATTGGAGCTTCCTGTAGAGATGGTCGCATAGCCTCCAGGCGTAGCAGCAGCTGAGTCAGATGGCCGACTGCTGACTGCTGACTCTACGTCTCTCCTTCATCTTGCTCGTCGAACCCTCGGCTGGAGATATGACACGACCTGTCATTCGTCAAGAGCGCGGGGAGACAGCCCTGCTCCTGGTACGCTCTGGTGCCACTAACCTGGGCCCGTCAACACTTTCCTTCCAGTTGCGGCAAACCTGCTACTATTACTGCTGATATTCATCCAGCCATTTATGCACGGAGGCAATGAAAACCGGCGAAAATCCCTCGCTCCAACACGTTTTCAACTTTCTATTTGCCCTTGGCTGTTTGTAACGGCTTGCTTAATATTTTCTCTCCCCCCCCCCCCACTCGCCCACGCACGGTTTTTTCTCTGATGTGGCTAAACTTGACACTAGCGTAAGCTAGTTTGACTAGTATCGTCAGTTGTCAGTTTTGTGATCGATCCTGAAAACATTTCTGACCAGTAAACCAGTAATATATAATTCAGAGGTAGAGTGCTCTATTTCAAGAAACGTGGTGACATAAGCAAGAAATAATACATGGCGATAGTCAAACGCCATCCTACAGATAGGTACGCATATTACGAAAGAAGTAGCAATCGGTCAATTTCCGCAAACCTTTACTATTTTTATGCTTAAAATTTGGTACTCAATATTGTCAAACTTATATATTTGTTGGGTTTTCACAAAAAAAAAATTAGGTGAAATATTTGTACATGAAAACATCGTGTAATCAAAAAATTCAACAGTGAGAACGATGAAAAGGGAACACAATTCGTTATGCTTGACAGCGAAAAATGTTTGTCAATGCAACAGTTGAGATCTGTGTCATCATACGATATATGTAACCCAGTCAATTTAGGTAAAAATGTACCAAAACCCGGAAAAAATATATAAATATTGAAATTGGTACAGGTGTTCTATTTAGTGTACATACTAAAATCCTTACGACGAAAAATATCGGCTTCAAATTTTTGGTGTATTAAAGGCATAACATCCAATTGGCAAAAAAAAAAAAAAAGACTTACGTACGCAGTGATAGTATTCTAGGGATACTGACGTGTATTGTCAACCGAAAAAGAAGAACAGGGACATCGCGCTGCACACAAATCATCTGACAATATGATTTTCAATTGTAACACCACTGTCATTGTTGCTTAAGTCCTAAGCAACATACAGACCAAACCCATGCTCATCAGTTGCTTGACTCACACTGTGGAAGCTAAGGGACTGGAAGTAAGGCAGGCAGAGACAGTTACTGACACCTTGATCGTAAACACAGGTCTTGAAAAAGAAGATTCTGTGTTGCCAAGTGCCATTAGTTGCCATTGACACTGATGTCATTGTTTTGTTACTAAGCCGAGCCAAAGAAGGCAGCAACATTAATGCTGTCAGTCCGTGGTTCAATAGTAAACTGTTCAAATAATACAGTCATGAACAGTTGGGTCAACGCATTTTGTAATCTGTCAATGCTTTCACCCACGAGCGCTGTAAGTGAACAGCATTCAGTGAAGACAAACTTACATGTAAGATATGCTTTTATGGTATTTAATACTAAATTTTGTCGGTCATTGACACAAATGAGCTTTAACTATTCTCTCAGGTCCAAATATGAACGAAGAATCCATTTTTCACTAATGTCTGGTTCCTGTAACGTCTCACTTGGCACCTGGCCCAGATGAGCTACTGAACATGATAGGTTGTCGCTGCAAATCTAACTGTGGGACTCACTGCACCAGCAGGTTTTGTAGTCCTGCTTGATCAATTATGTGTATGAGTTACATGGCCTAAGCTGCTTCCATGGCAGTTTAGAGAATGAACAGCGATAAAATCCACTTAATAGTAAAATCAGTTTTTAACACAGTTTATCAATAATTTCCCGTGTAATTTTACTTTTGTGAACTTCGGACAATGGAGATTTGCACACAATATAAAATAAAACACTAATAAATTCGGATGCATCACGTTTTTTTAGAGATAGATTAGTCGATGGTTATGCACTTGTTGCACCCTACCACCTTTAAGTCCACTTTTTAAATTTATAACTTTTAGTTTGTTGTCTAGCACGCTGCAGTTCTATGTGTCTACCGAATTATACATTTAAATAATTATTTTTAAGTATAATTTTCATAAAATTGTATTATGTTTTATACCGTTGTTGCACACACACACACACACACACACACACACACACAAAGAATGCCGTTTGTGAACTTCGACATTTAGTATACTGTTAATCAAACTAATCATATTTTTCATCTTATTTTAAATCTCTAATTCCTACCGATTTTGAGATGTATAACCTTTTTTCACTGTCCAGAATGTAATTTACAGGATAATTCGTTTTTATGCTTATGTTGCTCCTAAACTACCCCATGAAATCGGAATTTTTACGTTTAAAACGTTTCGCATGTTGCTTAACACATTAAAAAAGGCAAGTAGCTACTTTGTTTGGCAACTAGCAATTTTTATATTTTAATTTAAAAGTAAATTTTTTTTCGTAACGGCGGCTATGCCTTATCAAAAAAAGACGAAATTTCGGATGTTTTGATTTTTAGAATGTTATTAAGCACACTAAAATGAACATGCCCACGAATTTTTTGATTTACGTTACTTTTTTCATGGTTAAAACTCTTAAGAGGGCGTGGTACATAATTCAACGCTAAAAGCATTAATCTATAACTGTAGGTTTCTCGAAGCGAATTGGCAAAAGTTAAACAATAGCAATCCTACACAATAGTTTTATCTAACGTTTTAAACAAAATTGTTTCCAGTGTTACGAACTTCTGAAGCACAATCTCTGACGCCGGAACCTCGTGCATTTAACAGCGGCGCAAGATGTCACGCGTAAAGAATTAATGAATTCGGATAAATATTTACTTATAAAGTTGGCAAATACCATAACCTAGGATTGTAATTGAGTATTTTATCCATATTGGCTTCGAAGAAAGCGTAGAAATCAATTTATGTTATCGGCGTTAATTTATCTATCACGCTCTCGTAAGGGACTGGGCTATTGTAGACACACGTGAAAAGGTAATTATCACTTGTAATGATTTGAACTGCGCGGGGCATTAACTAACACATAATCTAAATTCTTCGATAGCTGGAATTAATTACATAAAATCTTAATGAGTAAATATTCCGACAACTGAAACACTTTCTAAGCGATATTTTTGTTCCGGAATCAATTGCACGAAAGTTAGACCTCGGAGACTGCATTCCAGAAATGTGTCAGGGGTAAGAGTTCTGCCCAAAAATATGGTAGAACATGTTCTCTGGAATTGTTCTGCCTTGTCCATACAGATCGTACAATACAATGTTTGTGGCCGATGCACTAATACAGTGACCACGAGTCCTCGAGAAAACTAATTTTCATACTTTACCTTATCATACTTATTACTTCGACGAACTTGTTCGCGTGCATTCAACACGTGAATCACTTTAAATAATTAGTTTATTAACGACACTCGGGCTTAAGTGTTGTTGGACACATCTAGTCATGGATTATGCTCACGAAAAACACGTGCCTCATAAATGCATTGTATTCCCTTTGGTTATGTAAAATTCTTTCCACGCTTATATAGTCATGGTTATCATTCGCTAAGAGAATGTATTGGTATGTAGAATTATGCTTCAGCGTATTCAACAATACATTTCTTGTAAACTGGCACTCTAAGCGCAATTTTGTACTTTTATAACATTTTTGGTAACAAGCGTGAAGAACGTGTTTGGTATTACTGCAAACCTGGTGTCAAATTCGTGACAAGAAATTCTTACCAAGGTACAAATACAGCAATACTTCTGTATAGTCTACTAACCTTTGCTTTTAACTTAACAAGTTCATTTTATACTTGACCCGTAAATCTGGTACACATACATTGTATTAAGACATTAGGGGTAACGAAAAATGACAAGAACCACGAATTGCAACCGTTCTGTAATAGCGCACCAAGAGATAGATTTTGCCTAATCAAATAGGGACGTATCAATAAGGAAGAGAAAAATTAGGATACAAACACGTTAGACTGTAACCTAGAAAATGTATTTTGCTACAATATATCTTCACACTTATAATTAAATCCGAAATTTTCGTAATTTATACGTTTTTCAAGAAATATTTGCCAATAGATAAAAAAAAAATTTTAGTATATGATTTTACAGTAGTCTGATGTCACAAGGAGATGCTCGCTGCGAGATTTTCAGCGTATTGTGTAGCATTCGCGCAGTTCTGAAAATGTCATGAAAGTACCTTTAATGTTGTGTTTTATCAGTAATTGTAGATAACACGAATACATCTCGTTTTATAGTAATCAATGTTGTCCGAAATATTGCCACGACTTTCGGGAGGGACAGTAAAATAAAAATAGAATAAAGCTGAAGTTAGTTTAGAGTAACCGTGATACGAAATAGTTAGAAAAAATTATGTTCTGAGGTAAACATTTTACGATTTTATATAAAGTCCACTTTCATGGTTTTAAAAACAAGCTTGAGGAAACAAATACGGAAAACTTGGCAGCTTCCTAGTTTATTCCACTTTAAAATACTTCATCTAAATTAAATTGTTTAACATTAAGCGAAGTACGAGGATAGTAAACTCTCGACATTCCATCGTGAATTTGCAGAAAATAGATACATATAATAACAAGAGATAGTCTTCAAAAAGAAAACAAGAATTTCATAAAAAACTGAACATTCCAGCCAAGAAACTTCTGCTTTGCTCGCTTTTTCTTCTAGGCTCGATATTTGTGTGCGTACGTTGTACTTAAAACTCTAAATTACGCCAAACATTTTTATTAAACTCAGTTTTTGTAGCATACAGTTCAAATGTGACACGCTATCTATACTTCTCATTAGGCGCCTTGTTCCATTCCGCAAAATAATTAGAGAATATGATAGGTTGTTTTTAAGGTGGCGTTTCAGAGAGGATGCATTGGTGATTGTGTGTGTGACGTACATAAAACATAAGTGTGCTCCCGTAGTTTATCCTCTATATGTAAGCCAATAACTGACGTGAATTGTTATACTGTTATAATTTTAGATATGAGATATTGCTATGATCGTATTGTTTTACTTGTAGTGAATGTGGTTTTAACTGCATAGTTTGTCTCTTTGTGCATCTCGTATTTGGTAGGTATTTTCTTACAACTGGCAGTCTGAATAAGCCGTTTTATCAAACAGAGGGCCTCAAAAATTATGTTTATTATTATAATTTAGAATTTTTTTTTCATTTATAGCGACGTAGTGTGTAGTTTGTCTTCTTTTCGTACGTAGACAAATTAAATGCGTGTTTAGTTGTCATACTATCAAGAAATGAACAATCTCAACTAGCAGCAAGACACGTGAAGCGCAGTTATAGAGGCACCTATGTCTATAACAGACATCAGGCGTTATATTAATTCAGTATCTCAGACACTGTTTACAACATATAGTACATTATTGCACAGGAAATTGACT
Source organism: Medauroidea extradentata (assembly GCA_003012365.1). Classification (NCBI taxonomy): domain Eukaryota; kingdom Metazoa; phylum Arthropoda; class Insecta; order Phasmatodea; family Phasmatidae; genus Medauroidea; species Medauroidea extradentata. Next base: position 30,915 of record PNEQ01042786.1, on the reverse strand, counting down.
GATATTGTATAATAACACAATACCGTCACTAATGCCAATAAGCGCAACGTCATTCATTGTTCTCTGGTTACAAGGAAAGTAGTCATATATCCTAATATAATATTATATGTTCCAGGACTTCAGTACTGATTACTGTAATAACTGAAACTGTTAAATATTCTGAAACTGAAAGTGTTTGCTGTTTCTCCGTATGGTAGTTAATTTCACGTTTACAATATTTCACACGTGGCCAGCCGTTATATTGATATAATTCAAAATGAAATAATTGTCAGAAAATATTTGGTAAGACTTTCTGTGGCACACGACTTCATAGTCATATTTGGCAACATGTTATTATTTCCTGACTAAGCCACGTTGTTAGCATGATAAATAAATATAATAAATAGCGAATGTGCGGGTACCCGAGGACAGGGTATGACACCTCGAGGGCAGGTTTGTGACTGGACGCTCATATACATATGCATATCCTGATATACGACATGAAATGAAGCCCTACAATGGAGAAGTGACGGAATGAGAAAGGCGGGAGGAACAGGGGGTCCCCGAGAAAACCCGTATGATTATGCACCTTGAGAAAACACTCTAAACAACATATTTTCGGAAATGGATGTACACAGACGCTCCGAAACATTTTTATAACTATCGCTAGGACCCGGTAGTTTTCGCGAAAAGATTTTTGCGTCACTTTGTTTCAGTGTTTTACGTGTGCACCTGCATCTCTGCTTTGTGGTCAATGATTGGATGCCGTAACACCTAGCGTGCGGAGGTTAAACCCGCAAATCACAGACGTGATGTGTGCACTGAAAAAAATACTTATTTTTCACTACAAAATATTTTGTTATAAAGGACGTTACCAAATTTTTTTGTAGTGACCACAAATAATTTTTGCTGTCCGAAATAAAGTTTTGCAATGATTACAAAAAATGTTTGTAAACACTACAACATTATTTTGTGAGGTCCATATTGACAAAACATTTTGTAGCCACGACAAAACAGTTTTTTTCTGTGTGGCAGTTGTCCGTTTGCTGATTGGCACAGTCAAATGAATAACGACTCTGCACAAAAACACTCTGTCAATAGCCATGAAGTTGAACTGCAGGTGTGCACGTAAGACAAGTGGGGCAAAAATCATTTCGCGAAAATTACCGGGCTCTAACTATCGCCAATATTCATATTCCAGAGAAGCTGCTGTTTATATTTAAAAAAACCACGAATGCTTAAATAATAAATTTTCCTCAGCGTAACACTACGACGAACAGGCGACGGTTTAAGTTGCTGACGTGGGAAACAGCATATAAATATCTTTGTACATTTCACCAACCTTGTATATTTTGTCTTGCTATGTAAAGCATCGCCAACCTTTCGTAATTTATTTATTTAAGTACGGATTAACGCTTACATTTATTATAATCCTGCTGCATCCACTGAACTGCTAATAGGTGTCGAATAATTAAATGCTTGATTCTCGCTCAGTTGCATATTTAACCCTGTTCGTTACAAATTAAACGGCATAGTTTATAACTAAAAACATCACTTTTTAAAATAGTTTTTATGTACTAATGAAGCCGATCTGAACACATTTTGTATATACGAGTAAATTCTAAGTAATACATTTTCTACCAGAAAAGCACTCCAAACACGAGTAAACTCGAAAGAGTATTTTTTGTTTGTGACATTAGAGTGTGTTATATCTAGATAGTATGTGATTAAGCGAACACAAAATACCAAAATTCGCTTGACGATGTAACAGTATTTTGTAAACACTAAATAGTAACTGGAGAAATTATATCATACATAATTTGATGTGTTATGCGTAGATAATGTAATGCCGCCAACAGTACTCAATTAACCTTTTCCAAATACGCTTTGAAGTTGTTTTGTTTGTTTGGCTCTGTTTATACTTGCTGTATGCACTTAGACATAATGTCACTTATTTTTCCTCAGAAACATTCCACAAATAATCGACTTTGACCTTGTGCAATAAGATAATCACTTTATAAGATTATTAAAAACAGCTTTTCTTTCTTTGTAAGGGTCAGAAAAATTTACTGTAGTAGTAATGGCTAAGAACGCTGATAATATTCTGCTTATGATAAAAACTAACAAATATTACAATTCGTTATAGCTTTTTAAGTGTTTGGAGCTGTACAGAATGGCAAATGATACGCCATTAGTTTATCAATTTAGCAATGTTCGTGAGAACCGAATAAAAACATTTACGTGCATAAACGTGGATTACTAAGCTATACCTTTAAGTAGCGTTTCGAGCTGTCGCGCATAGAAACGAGAAACTCTCGCCTACATTTACATTATTTAAAAATTAATAAAGGAACACGATTTTAATCTATGGCTGACGTCTGTAAAACGACTTCACTTGTGGTACAGCTCAGGTGTGAGGAAACCTAACGTAGAAGAACGTCCAATGATATAAAGAGGGACTTACAACAGTCAACTGATTACGTAAAATCACTTGATACCTTCAGAAACTTTGCTTGTAGATACCTCAATTGTTTCGAGTCTTAGTGCAATAAGACAAAATAAAAAAAGTTCTCGAATGATTCAGGACCGTTCTTATGTCGGGTGACTTCTTACAAGAAAGTATTTTTAGTATGTTTGTAAACAATGATGCATTTCAAAATATGGTTCTTGGATTTTGAAAATATATGTCCATTTAAAATGTTTTTAGAACTTTAAATGTCTAAAAATATGATATTAAGACTGCTAAGAAAATATATAATTGAAACGTAAAGCAGGTACACACGTCCATACGCCTCCTTACACCGTACTGTCCTCACTTAATACTGAAGGGTCACCGCTTAAGGGATCTGCCAACCTGAGAGCCGTGGCGTAAGCAAGGTTTGGGACTAACGTGTTTAAATAATATTCGGTAATGCTCAAGTCATCTTCCAAAATATCGCTTTTAGACAAATACCATTTTCCGCAGAGAAAAAAAAAAACAGAATATTACTACACGAATAAAAATATAGGAACACTTATGAGATGATGTGTTCGAGTTTTTTTAAGAAACTAAAATATTTTCTTGATGACAGTTTTTAGGGTATAGGTAAAACACCCTACATGCTATAGCAGCTTAGACGTCACTGAAAAGGGAAAATGTTGTTGGAGTCATGTATGCAGCTTCGACATTTACTAATCCACAGCAAATTTAATTAAATATGCATGTAATTATACTTGCTCGCTCCAGGACTCTTATGTAGGCAGGGTCCTTAAAGCTCCGTCCTCTTAAAAAAAAACACTACTTACAAGCTCGGCACTCAAAGTCGGAACCATTATTGAGCTCCGCTGTAAGATAGTCCGTTACGAAGTATTTGTTAATGCCCTCAGCATGTAAAATATCGTCATGGAAGCACCGCTTTTAATATATGTCAAGCGTCACCTATCGCAGCCATGACAACAATAGTTCTGCATTATATAGTCACACACCGACCTGTCTGTCACTTTTCATAGACAAGAAACTCTTATTGAACATATCAGCGTTTGTCAGGAAGGCAATTGTAAAGCAATTTTGTATCCTTTATGAAGTATATTTACAACGAAAACAATTAAACATGTGTTCGTGGTTATTTGAAGAGGTATGGTTAACTGAGCAAAACATAGTCATTCACAAGTTAAAGCAAAGTTAAGGCAAGTGGGTTCTACTGCAAGTCCCCAAGAGACGGCGAACCAGAATTTGACTCAATATCGTGAACTTGGAGAGGAATTGGCCATGGCCTTGGATAAGCAACAACCCTATTCCAACACTAGCATTGAGCAATTTCGGGTAACAATTGAAAACCGTACTCAATATGTCTGAATCCTGGAATCGAACAAGGGCTCCTCCCGAATGCGAGTTAAACATGTCAGCATCTTGCTCGGTATTAGCGGATTAAAACTCATGTCTTGTTCACAATGTAGTAACAAAAGTATAAGCTGCAAAACCATCCTTCGAAAAACAATATGACAGCGTACAGCCGATAAGCATTTTACATATGAAGAACTAAATTGATACCCCTTATGGTGGCTGCCTATCCCACGCTTCAAATGCGTTCCAGCGTGATCGTAAACAGGTTTTTTTTTATGAAAATATTCAACGTGTGCACATTGAGCCAACGTACGAAAAGAAAACAAACTTCACGCAAGGTCGGAACCTCATCGTTAAGACGCCATGCTCATTAAAAACACTGTTTCTAAGCCCTCCAACATGCCTAGAAACGGCCTTTTCTGACTGTCGTACTTTAAAATATACTAACCAGATGTATGTGAAACTCACGTTTGCGACCTACAGTGAACTTATTTGTAGACTTTCCACCAATTAACGTATATGGTCACCGCTCAAATGTCCCATAGTAAAAACCGTTCAGCGCGAACCTTGCACGCTAGTTCAGCGCTTGGCTCGTTGAGGCGACGCGGCATTTGATGCGCGCTTCAAGGTCGACCTTACTGCTCCGACGCTTTTGAGCCTCTCGCAGCGGGTAGGCGGCGCCCTTAAGAGTAGCCATCCAGTAGTCTGTTCTCTAATTAGGGGGCTACAGTGCTCTAGTAAGCTCGTTAACTAGGGAGAAGCAAACATTTTTCACCCGTGGGTGTGTTTCTTACAGCGGAAAAAATATTCCCATCGAAGCACGAACCTCTAAGTGTTAAAGTTCAGGAAAGATATTTAGGGATGGTCTAGAGCCGGTATTCTGTTGGAAAGAAAACTGCAGATGCCATTGTGTAGAACGCGAGCGAGGGCTTCTTTCCCGTGGTTACTGGAGAGGAGAAAGTTGTTATCATTAACGCGGGACTCACAGACACCGACAAGGGGAAAGAAATTCACAATTTTATCTGTGCTCGGGAAAGCATACGCAGCATTCCGCGTCGGCGGATAAGCCAAGCTATCCCTGGCAACTTTCCGATGAGCAAAAGTTTCCGCAAGTGGTGCTACTGAGTTGGCGGCAAGTTCCCGACCAACCCTCCACCCTCATTGCCGGCGGAACTGAAAGTAATGACGGGAAGGAGGAAGCAAAACGCGAATCGATTGCCTTCGCTCGAGGGTAGGAAGAAAGGGAGCTGTGAACCAGGTAGCGCTGATCATGCGAACAGACGGAGTTGGGCGCAATTATGAGATGTGGTCTAGCGTACGCCTTGCCTACACCGCCGCCATCTTGACGACCAGTACTTGAGAGACGACGTGAATGAACTTTGAACTTCGCCTTCATCCTTTTTACCACCAAGGTCCTTCTTCACATCTATACAAGCAGTTCAAGACGAAAACACTACCTAATTACTGGCATATCTCACTTACACTGTAAATTCACTTGCAAAATACGAATGGAAGTATTTAACCCACCCACAGTGTAGGACACTACTATACTTCAGCTTGTAAATAGAGCAATTTATGACCTTTGTTACTGTACAAGTCTGGTAACGTAACATCAGTATGTATTTGACATATCTACTTTCTTATGACTCCTGTACATCGGTATGGTATCTTTACAAATAACTTCATTACAGTGTACATTGTAGCTGAACTACATTTGCACACTTAAGTATAGTAAACTAGGCAAATTGAAAACATTACTGTATTAGTGTAAACTGTCTTAAATTTTCACATAAATTAAAAATAATAAATCAACCCGTTACATGTAAACATTTCTCCTTAAAAACTGTACTGTTGTGGTACTAGCAGACGCCTACACTGCATAACATTTACTGTGACGAATGTATTGTAGAAACTGATGAGAGAGGTTGTCAAATTTGCTTCCCGGTACTATGCGACAGTATTCAAGTTAGACATCAACACAAACAGAAAACTGGTAGTGATTTTAAAATTGTTTCAGTGCAGTATATTTGATTACCTACAACATACAACTTCGCTTCTTCTACGAAAATTTGCGGAAATATTTAGTGTTTTGCTGATACATGTAAAACGCCTTCTTACAAGTCCATACATGTGAACTTTGAAGTGTATACACGTTAAATCATTTTATTATCTTTGAGAATGTCATGTGCGTGTCAATAGATGCACAGGAACTTAGTGTATACATTAAAACTAGGATGCTTTATAATTTACATTACGGAATAGTACTTATGGCCAATTAATTAGACCATCCACGTTACTCTTTAGATAAATAATGAATGATACGTAATAAACAATGATAAGTACCATATCGCTTAATCCCGAGTTAATGAAAGGTACCAAGGAACTGTAATGTTATATTACTAGTATATGTACGCACGTAGGCTAGACACGCGATACTTACACTAGGGAAGGGTGGCCGTGCACCAAGGCCATTGAGCGATGTGCAAAGCTTCGGCCGTTATCAGATTATTGGCAAACGACTCATCGCACCTAAGTAATGTCTGCTTAGCAATAGCATTCAAAGAACGTTACACGATATAAGCGTTTCAAGTTCATCACTACACATTGAAACATGATTCTAGCGGCCGAATACGGCGAAAATGTAAGTTCTGCCGTCTTTATTGGGTATGTAAATCTCGGCGCATAATATTTTAAAAGACATAGGCGGGTACAATACACCTTTATATTTAAGTATAGCGCAGTAAATGTATGGCCACAGAAGTCTCATTGAGCAGCATGGTTGTAGAGCAGACTGTACGACAGTGTAGTGACACGCGTGCTACGTCGCCCTTATCGCGTCCGCACTTATGGGCCTCGAACATGCATACGTTCACCAAGACGGCCACCTTAAGCCACGTTCTCTTGTTTCTGCTTAGCGATATTTGTTTTTTCTGCTAAATGAGAGAAGATATTAAAAACCTGTTTGACAGTTTTGTTTAAAGACACCTTCTTCACGTGAACTGAATTTTTCAAGACAGTCAGTACTATGGTTTAAGCTAATTATGTGATAAACGAGTTTCTGGTTAGTTGACTCTTAAGTCGAAACTGTATAATTTCTTGTAGGCCCTATTTAAAAAAATAGTTACCACGGCTAAACTATTTTAAACAACTGCCAGACATATTTTTGGTACTTGCTCTTGTTTAAGCTTAAAAATAAATTTTGTAAAAATTGTAGAAACAAGTAAGCATACCTAGGATATACCTGGTAAGTATACCTAGAAGGCGAGAGAGAGGTAGCAAACTGTATATCTCTCCCCCTCCTGATTTTCCTACATTTACTAACTTTTATATTTCATCATGACATTGATTTACTTGTTTGCAGAGTAAATGTAGACGATTACACCCAAAGTGTCACATCTCATTGCGAGAGAGTTGCATATGCTTACATTGGTTTGTTCAGTTACATTAAGTGTCAATAAAGCGAGATAGGATCGTAGTTTTCAAGGCACAAATTACATCCAGAATGCTACACATGTTTTAAATATAGCTTGTACTGAAAGGAAGCTACATAATTTTTCTGATCCTACTCATGAGTTTAACTGAGAAAACACAATAGAGTATCAGAAAACGTGATGTTCTATAAATTATTTCCGTCGCGTGAGACGTTTACTAGAATGAGGAGGGTACATATTACCTCAATAATTTGGAAGAAAATTTTCAAAACATTGTAGGAGTCTCTGTATTAATTTTCATTTGTATAGCAATGTTTTCTCGAGATTTTTTTTATTTAACTAATAATTGTAATAAACTTGTATTCATTTTTATTCAAAAAATAAATACTTATTATTACCAAGGTAGCCGTCCGGATAGAGTATAAATAGTTAGCGCGTCTGTAGTCTACAAGACCAGATTAGCGGCCCATGCTGTCGTCTACAAGACCAGATTAGCGGCCCATGCTGTAGTCTACAAGACCAGATTCAGTAAAAGCGGCCCATGCTGTCGCATTGGAAATTAACTGATGTGCAGCCTTTCTGCAGCCGGCTGACTTCTATGTTACTAACCAATCCTGGATCAAAATGATCAGTTTGAAATGTTTTCGCTTTCAAGAACCACATTAAAATATGTTAGTGTTTTGGAATTAAATGCTTATTAAATTATCATTCTAACCATCATAATACCGCCCTGCAACATGTTAGTTTACATTTAAAGTGCAATGTTTATGTTCATCCATAGTGATTATCTCATATGTATGTCTTCAAATGTTTGCAATTTTACTGTTGCTCTATTCGATTAAGTCACCTTGTTGAATAGTTTTTGTTATACCAACTGAAGATCTTAATGAATTGTATGCACAAAGCTCTTTGCACAATATTGCCTAAACAGATATTCGGTAGGTATCTAAAGCAATGCACTAAGGTTTACTGTAATAAATCTCTCAGGCATGTAAGGTCGTCACTATGGTTGGCCATTGCAAGAGGCGAGGTCTTCTTACCTACACTCCGGCACGAACGTTCATGAGGCCAGTAACTGCAAATTTATTGGTATCTTTCTTCGCAATCAGAACTTTAATAGAGTTTGTATAGTCCCTATTTTAACAAAATATAACAAAGAGATCAAAAGACTCCTTGCTAAATAAAAGTATTACTGACAATTTCAGCTAACGGAAAGAAACATTAAAGTCCTACAAACTTAACGGTTTTTTACATACGCCATTGAGCGAATGTTGACGCGTTGCAGAAAACCCCTCAAAAAGTAGATGGTGTTCACAAAAAACTGGCTTCTCTCTCTTTGCTATTCGCTTTATTGTGTTTGTTATATGCAACATGGCAATATTCGCTCGCAATGGTGTATGTCTACAAGAACGGCTTCATTTATACAACTAACCCATTGCTAGAATTGTTCAGTAATCACAGGAAATTCCTTGCAGGCCGAGTTTAGTTATTATTTTTTAGCAATTTAATATCAACATTTGTCGAATTATCATAACGTTGAATATTCATAGGCAAGTACCAACAAACTTTTAAAAGGCGTATTTTACAAGCGCAAAATTTATTTTACCACGTTTTGTTCGACAGACCGTTATAAACGAATAGTCATATATCCGGAAGAAGTTAAAATATCTGCCAAGCATAGGGAGCTAAGCAGTAGAGCGTTAAAGCATATTGCATCACGTTTATTGTAACAGAAGTGTATACAATACCGTCACAGAAAAATTAGCTTTTCTCATGAGACGATATGTAACACACCTGGTACCTTCTCTCTGGTTTTAACCTTCAAAATATATTCCGAATTGTATATCTTTAAGTATATTAATTGTATTTATCTATGTAGGAAGTTATAAATGTTTAAATAATTCTGAGGAACGATTTGCGTAGCTCTTAATTATTATTTATCAATTGTATTAATTTCTAATTTTCTTCCCATGGGCTTTGTAAAATTTTATATGACAAAGAGATCACTGATATTGTGTAAAATAAAATTTGCGATGGTTCAATTCATTATTTCTTAAGTAATCCTTTCTGTTGAAGTTGTGTAAACCCCTTAACTACTGCATCGTGCTTTAAGTTAACAAGCGTTCGTTGATGTTTAATCTATTTTATTAGTTGACAATTTATTTTCTTCATCAGAGTTGTAAACAAGATGGGCGCGTTAAAATAGTCGCTTATGTCATGAGTCGAACAGCTGCACGGCTGGCTGCCTCTCTCGTCCGGTCCACAGTTCTGCAGGAATAGTGCTGATTCACTTGCAGACACGGGTTGTGTACTAATCCTTGAAAAACACTGGCAGCGAGGTGAGTTTTATAAACCGCAGAGAAGTGACAAGCGAATTTAATACAAAATATGGCTAACATTCCGTAATTTTTTTAAACTACAAAAATAATACAATGCCAAGTTTATCACATGTCTTAACGTAGTCCGTGACATTTTTCTTCAGTCTGAATTAGTTCATTTCTCTTAGTCAGTTGGTTTTCCACTCTATTGTAAGACAGTTTTATGCAAATATAGACAACGTGCCATTATGAAAATCTATGAAATCCGAAATCTCTTATTACTGTAAAAATTATTCAGTGTGTATGTCTACTAAACAAAACGCATCTCGTGAAAATATTAAAAAAATGTCTTAACTATTAAATATTAAAAAAATTTACTCTAGTGCGCGTTATTTACACATGCAGATTGTTTACGGCTACTGAAATTATAGTTCCACTGTGTTTGTAGAAGAGAAGGTCAACCGCCAAAACTTTCTTAGGCGGGCAATTCCTGATCAAATAGTATTTTCCAGAGTTAGTTACATATTTCCATACACAGGTTTGCTTCTTGTTGTTAAAGTGTCCCTCAAACATAACTTTTTCATTCATAACAGTTCAAGTAACAATTAACATAAAATGCGAAGGGATGGTAAAGTTCATATTATTGTTGGCTATGCAGTAATTCAAGAATTGAAATTTGAATGCGGTAAGCACACAAAATAATCCCTAAAATCAAATGGTTTTGATGTAGTTAAATAAAGATTATAATTTATACCCTAATTTACAAGGGCCTTACTGCCCCAGGAAACGTTTACAGGCATTCCTTGTCATACATATTTGATCTGAAACTGCAAGGAACTTCCTCATGATGTTTGTCACAGATGTACAGACGCACTCTGTGCTAAACCCTCTACATTTTTTGTCATATAATACAAACAAATAAAAATTCCAAAACAAAAAATCATATTTAATAACAAGAGCACAAAAAACTACGAACGAAGCTAACATAGCACACACAAATAATTAATTATTACATTTGATTTAGTGTTTTTGGATAATTTCCGTAAATTCCTTTTTATTCGTTTAATATTACACGATTGGTTTTCTGTAAAGACATAGAACTGCAATTACCTTTGCGCGCGCATAACTATCCAAAATAAAATCTACAGATATGTTTCATAAATATTGTTCTATTTGCTTACGTATCAACAGAAGTCCATACATTTTAATTTCAGAATCTCCAAAGTAATTTGCTTCCTTCTTTTACAACGATATTCACTTCGTTTGTTGATATTAATTAATGATCATCGGCCTGTTCAAAAACAAATTACGCGTGATTTATTATGTTTAATACGAGAGTGCATAGTTTAAAATCGTTTCAAAATAACAGATACGGACACCACTCATGGGCTTGACGGGAAGCACACATCACACTTGGCATGACGACGGCGGTTGTGGAACATATTATCGCTTGATGTGGAAATAATCAAACAGAAATGTACAACTCAGAGCAAACATTGGCACGACGATGTAGTTTTGATGTAGGTTTCAGTGTTATATGGAGATCGGGGTCGATAGGCTACACCACAAATGCGCAGATATAGATTAGTGAGTATGAAAAAGTAGTTAAGCACGGGTGTGAGGGCATACGTGAGTCTCGACACAATCCAGTAGTAATGACAGGAGAGGGTTGCACCTTATATCGTGAATCACGTGACCCTACGAGGTTAGCAAGGAACATAGAGGAAGGGGTTGCTGTATTTACGGCGTGCGCACCAAGGCGGGCGACTTTCATAGCCGGCGGCAGCAGCTGGCAGATTTATGTCGGCGCGAAATGCGACGCCTGTTTATGGGCGCGCGAAAGGGCGTCTCTTCCCCCCCCCCCCTTCCTTCATCCTACACAACCTTCACGCGTCTACGTTCCTTGGCGAGGGTCGTCGGTATTAATTCCTCGCGCCGGAACACTCGCTTATCTCCGCGACGCTTAATACCACACCTGGCGCTGTTGCAGCAGTACTTTCACACAGCTGACAGCAAGTAGGCGTGTCAAATTACGATTAGGTCATGTCCACGGTATGTGACTCATTAAATTATGTTCAATTAAAAAAAGTCTGGTTAAAAATACGGATATATAAAAATACGTGTATATCAAGACATGAATAAGTTCTCATTGTATACAGACCAAACTATATATGCATAGGTTGAGGAAAAATTATTCTACAGTAATTGGAAGTAGTCGTACGTAACGAAAAGTGTTCTTTACTTTGGAATACTCGGTTTTTCGTTAAGTTAGGTTAGGTTAGGAAACTTAACCTATTGAAAAACTTAAAACTTCAGGTCAACTAACCTAGCCTAACTAATAACTGAAAATTTAAAATTCATTAATGTACAATTTTCTTTACCTCTGACCACTACAGAAACATTTTTCAGCGGTAAACTATGCCTGTAAAGTCAATTGTTTGCACGATACAGGAAGATTAACTATTCTTGATATTTACAAAAAAGTCTCACTAAACTGATATAATACAGGCCTACAACCTGTATAGTACGTAGTATGTTAAGGCCCAATTCCAAGACATTTAATTTGTGAGATATCCAATTCGGTTGGAATCTTGAGAAGACGACATGAAGTAGCATTGCAGTAAATTATATCACATTACAGACGATATCTGTGAAGGTTTGACAAACATATGAACACAAGGGACATAAATTTGCACAACGGACATGTTCGTGAAAAATTATAAATAAACTAAAAATAATCAAGATGAATGAGGCTGCAAAAAAGTAATTTTTTAAATCCAAAGAATTTGAACTTGGGTGTTGATTAAGACATAATTTATTGATTAGGGAAATCATTAACGTATGCTATTCCTGTAATATGTCGTCTCAAAAGACAAGATGAAAAAAATCAAGATAGAAAAGTAGTTAGATTAGCTGCAGTCATATACACAATTAAAAATATTAACAATTAATAAAAATTCCGAATAAGGAATTATTTCAGATACAACATTAAGTAACCAATAATTTAATGTAACAGCACGCGAGACCAAATTAAATGGCCAGTACTACTGAAAAATAACTCAGGACAGGCCAACACATTCAAGACAGCACAGACAATTAATTACTGCAATGGAGACCAGAAAATATGTGAGGCTGGATGATACAACGAGGAGTTCACAGACGACACAAAATAATACAGAAGGTATCAAAACAAGTTTACATACGAAATATTAAGTGGTTTTCCGTTAGAAACGTCACATAGAATATGTAGTTTTGAAAGTAGTTTATTAAAAATGCATCGACTATGTCTTAAAATTGTAAATATAGTATGACTGAGGGGCCCTTGGCATATGCTTGTCCCGGTGGAAGATATTAAGTGTGACTCTACAATGAAGAAGCGCCGGAATGACTGTGGCAGGGAAAACGGGAGAGCCCCGAGAAAACCCACCTAAAAGTGGCATCGTCCGGCAAGGTTCCCACTTGCGAAAATCCGGGGACCAACCCCGCCAGTTACCGAGCACGGATCGCCTTGGTGGAAGGCGAGTGCTTTAGCCACTGTGCGTCAACCGCGGCTCTTCGCTGAGTATGAATGTAACTTAGCAATTATTCTCGTTAAAACTTATGGCTGAGCGATATGTAGGTACAGCCATTAAAGTGTTGGCTGAGCCATCGTGTGCTATATAGAGAGCCAGCAGGAAAAAATTTTAATGCTGCTCTGCACCGAAAAATTTGTGATTTTATAATTGTACCAAACACTTGCCAACTCTTACACATTGCATTTAAAGTAATTTCCCACAAGTTAAATATTTTTCTATACTATATATTTTGTACAGGCCTGTCAAAGTAGCGATTTGACAATTTTGGCTACTTACCCAAAGTAAAAACTATTCAAACGATATGAATGAAATAATATAGAGTGGAAGCAAATATATTAAGCTAGAGAATTACACCACTGCGGTTTCACGTAACAGTTGTTTGTATTTAAAATAAAATCCTGAATGTATGTAATTTTTTGCATATCTTTGAGTACCTGTATTTTTAAATATTAATTCTTACGTGAAATTAAAAAAAAATGCCATTCCGTATCTTAATACAATTTCTTTCACTATATTTTATTTAATTCCTGTCGTTTGAATCATTTTTACTTTGCGAAAGTAGCGAAAATAGTAATATCGCTACTTTGGCGTGCGCTTGTGCGAAAACTATGGAACGGAAAAATATTTAATTTGTGGGAGATTGCTATTAATGTAGTGTGTAAGAGTTGTACAGTGTTTGATACAGTTATAATATTACACATATATCGGTGCAGAAGGCCGTTCACTAGTTGTCATTACTACTTGATATCTGCTTACGAATAGTGTTTAAAGACTCTGCATGTCCCAAGCCATAGATGGAACAACGTTACTGAATTACAAATCAAATTTTATTAGAAGTGTCTCAGTATTCATCGGACCTACATAAATGCCACCACTGATGGTTTTGTACGTGCATCACGGGGGGGGGGGGCCTATATTTCTGTGGTACACTAAAAAAATACTTATTAGTCACCACAAAATATTTTGTTATAAGGGACCTTAAAAAAATTTTTTGTGGTGACCACAAAACATTTTTGTTGTCCGGAATAAAGTTTTGCTGTGGCTACAAAAAATGTTTGTAAACACTACAACATTATATTGTGAGGTCCGTAATGACAAAACATTTTGTAGCCACCCCAAAAAAGTTTTTTCTGTGTACCTTCAAGGATTTTTTTAATACTCTGAAAGCTGTGAACAAATTAACATGTTTGATTCCAAGGAACACTCGAAAACTCCTACACTTAAGAGTGCGCGGTAGATAAATATACGCTGAAAACATTAATTGCTTTCTACGCTTCTTTCGAAGCCAATATGGATAAAATACTCAATGACAATCCTAGATAACGGTATTTGACAACGTTATGAGCAAATATTTATTCCGAATTATTTATTCGTTGCGTGTGATCTCTTGCGCACGAGGTTACGGCGTCAGAAATTGTGCCTCAGAAGTTCGTAACACTGGAAACAATTTTGTTTAAAACGTTGGCTAAAACTATTGTCTAGGATTGCTATTGTTCACTTTTTGCAAGTTGGCTTCAAGAAACCTACAGTTATAGATTAATGCATTTAGCGTTGAATTATGTACCACGCCCTCTTAAATACTTTTACTACATTTTAATTTCAAGCAATATTTTCCACTTCTCTGTGCAGGAAGTTGTTCTTGTCCTCACAGAGACATCGTGATAGATGACTGAGCCATACCCATATAAATACATAATTTAACGTTGCTGTCGCCAGGGCTCAGATGTAAGCATCCGTTACCCACCCGAAGACAGTTTCAGTTATCCGTTTTTGTTTCGTGTGCGTATTCTGGGAGAAAGAATATTATGTAATGGACATTTTCTGTGACCGTTTTAACAGTTAAATTTCCTATGCCTAAACTTTCCAGTTATCTGCAAACAACCATCGTATTCTGGCCTGTAACATTCGGCCATAAAATTATAGTCACTGTCTAAGTTTACGTTTAGACGAATCGTTCACTATAAGACTGCATTGTGGTTGAGCGCCATAACAGCTTGTGTCCTAGTTTCAAAAAAATTTACGATAATGATTTTTTATAACATAAACGGGAGCCGATAAAGAAAAATCGCTCGTTAACTTTTGTTATGCCGCATTCTAACTAGTCGAGGCAAAATACAGCATGAATGTTAGCTGATTTGTTAATGAACGAAATTGTCCTATTCCTATTCCGTTAGTCTCGAAAAATTACAATACATAAAACAACAAATTTGCAAAAAAAAAAAAAAAACCACAGTGACTTAAGGTTATCGTCCTTCGTCTGTGTTGGAATCTATAATTCTCCGGAAAGCCGAGAAACTCGGGCCCAAGCTATTCGCACATAGAGGCGATGCGGCAACAGGTGAGTGAGCAATATTCGACTTAAGCGTGTTCCCAGGACCTGAAGTGACATCATAACCGCAGACTGGCACCCTTGGACACGGCAGCTTCTTTATGAGTTGGAAGCACATATAAGTAGGCCTTCACTGACATTAACGCGCTCCTAGAGGTTCGTTACTATCTCTCGTTTGACGTCCAGTGTTTCTATTTATCTTTTCGTCATGCAAATTAGCTCAGTATGTTTTGGGATGCATTATATGCAAAGATAGTCTACTTATTTATTAACAGGGTTGCATTTGTAATATTTATCTTATTCACAGCACACGCACGGAAAAAATACTTTTTTTGAATTTCTAGGACACCAACACAATTCTTTATTATACTTTGACACTCATAATATGATGATAGATAAACGGCAAGGGTGGAGATAATTAATGTTTATGTTCTCTGGCAAAAACTGTATTCTTGCAGTTATATCTTATTGCTATGTCCATGTAAACACGCAAATACTCAAATAAAACATAATATTATTTGCGAGTAGTCACATTTGAATAAGTTGCGAAAAACAGGATAGACATCAAACTTGGTTTAACATATTAGTTACCTTGATCGGAAAACTCACCATGTCAAACACTAGCGTGTTGATTTCAGTAATTCATCGTCGAAGTAAGACTACGCACCCAACAAGTGAACGACGTTATCGCAATTGACTTTAAATCGCTAGTATCAAATTTCTCTTTTCATGGCAATAAATACCCTCTGACTTGTGAATTGTTCCATCAAGCCCACGCTGTAGCACAGGTTCATATGACGTGACAACTTGACGAGACGGCTAGTGACAGTGACATGGTCAAGTGCCTCGTGTCACGGTTACTCTTCATCAGGGTCTATGTGCCAGAGCAAGGAATGTATTGCTGCGAGGAACGAGAACATCCTGAGAACATCAGCTGACATCGCCGGCACGTTTCCACGTGTAAATATTCCTAAAGTTATTGCTACGAGCTAGAGTACTTTATTACAGGTCATTTGGCACGATACTACGTAGTTCGAGAGAAACCGTACACTTTGATTTCCAGGGTCTTCTGAGCTGCAATTGTCGATTTACCTTTATCCGCTTATTTAGCAAGTGAAAACTTTATTCATGACAGTTCATTAATGAAATTATTTTCTGGAATGATATTTACCAGCTGTCTAAACATGCATTTATTCGTGGCGTTCAATATAACTCCGGTCTTTTTGACGTCACGGTCTGATTGTCGTAGTTAGGAAGGTGTTAAACAGGTGAAGGAATTTCCAGTTGCTTGCCGCCTCGCGTAAGTATCTAGCATTGTAAGTCAGACCAATACAGCGCGCAACAAACAAATATTGAACCTGTATGTTGTTTGACAGGTCTGCGTTTTACGTACGTTTTAAGAAAAGGAAGGATTTATCATCGGCTCAAATATATTGTTACACTACATCAAGAGAATGCATATGAATCATACATAGGGTGAAATTATGCTTTCTAAAAACTGCCGCCTGCCTACGAAGGTAATAGGTGACTTTGCTGGTTTCTTTCTATTTTAAGATACATCGATTGCATTATTTTCTGCGAGTTGTTAAACTTTCTCTCATAAATACCGTCTTATTATTTAAATTTGCATATTAATGTGTATGTTAACGAAAGTGTTAAAATAGGTATTCCTAATTGTTTATTTTATTTAATGGCATGAATAAAATGCCATTATTCTGCTTAAGCTGTTTTACCTGTATTTCCTTTCGCATTGCCTTCTAAAACGGCTCGAAATAATTCCCTTTATCACCCTCCTAAAGGACAGCATCGTTTTATATAAGTTTGAGACGTTCGACAACTAGGGCTGTACGATAAGACGATAAGTATGTCATTCGTCAAAGTACAGAAATACGGCACAACAAAAATTAATTACACTAGAGCCGCAGAATAACTAAACATTCAGATGCAAATAAGATCATTGGCTACGTGTCACACCTTCACAAAGAAATTCTAACAAAACAGCGTTTTCAGTTTGTTTTCCTTACTGTGACATCTGGCTAACTTCATAAATAACTACTTACGAGCTTAACTGGCGTTTCTTCTACAACCCTGAATTGGAAGCAGTTTTGCATGAAATTTTCAGCTATTGACGAATGTTCTGGTTTGCTTGTTGTAGAGAAGTAAAAATTTTATTTTTTAATGTGTGTGTTCTCGCCATCGCTGTTTTGGCGGTGGGAGTTTTAATATTTTATTACATGTCGTCTTCTGGTTAAATTGCTTTTATGACCTATAATGTTTACCTGGTTATGAATTCGCACTACTCGTGCCAGTATAATGGCAGGGACACATTCTCCAATCAGAGTCTGCAGTTAGACGTACAAGTTAGAATGATGACCGATCGTTAGGGTATCTTCCATAACGCAGCAGCCAGTCAGACACAAGATTCTCTTTAGCATCTTGCATCAAATGTGAGGCTTATACAGGATGAGTCGGGAGGAAAGGTACATGCTTAGAGGGGTGATAGTACTGGTGATTCTGAACGAAATCTTTCTAATAAAGATATGCCCATTTCTTAACCGTTTCAGAGAAACTTTATGAAAACAACAAGGAACGGGATAAGTGCAGGTGACGGGAAATCACGATACTGTTATCGTATGTTTTGTTTAATTGTGTACATTTCCCCACAAAACATGTTTAAACACTCCACTACCAACTTCAATGTATTTTGCTGCTCTGATAGACAGTTGAGCAGCAATTCGTCTCGAGCTAGTTGTTGGGCTGCGTTATGGTACCTGAAGAATGTTCTCAACTTCATTAAGAGCTTGTTATACGAGACGTTCGGATACAACATTTACGCTGGAAAGCGTACCATGGTCACGCAATCCTGCAAACACCATGCTAAACACCCTGCTATCTGGAACTCTGCGAATAGGAAATCGTCGTTCGTACTCACGAACAGCGGCTCTGGAATTCCCATCGGAGAAACTGTAGACAAACATCATGTCAGCATACTCTGCGTGTTTGAAGACCTATGGCATTTTGGACTACACTGAATTGTATTCACTGTACACGTAACAACACTGTAGTTCCCAATACTAGGGCAAGCACTGTAGGACTGAGACTGAGGTAAACAACTGCACCATGCTTACAGAGCCACTGTGTGGAAATGTATAAAATTACATACAACATAAGATAACAGTAGCGTGATTTACCGTCACCTGCACTTATCCCGTTCCTTGTTGTTTTCATTCGGTTTCTCTGAAACGGTTAAGAAAAAGGCAAATGTTTATTAGAAACATTTTGTTCAGAATCACCAGTAATATCATCCCTCAAAGCATGTACCTTTCCTCCCGACTGACCCCGTAAATGCGTTTCTAGTAAAGGTAATGTTATGCCGCTTCACATTATTGCATACTTGCATACTTTACGTTAGAACATTGTATTAGGAGATCAAGCGTATTTTAATTTAACTTCTACTTTTTAATATTTTTCTTGATTCCTTAATTTTATTCCAATAATCATAGTCTTTACTGTTTTCTCAATCCTGCTCTAGGTCTTTCAACATGTTATTATAATAGTGGATAGTATTATGAGCTTTGTTATACTGTACTGCACATGGTTCTTGTTTTTGAGTGGCCAGTTTGGTTATCTGCTTGAAGTTACGTGTCCTCTCCAATAATTGGTAGATGTAATCGCATTCACGAGGTATTTATGTAGATTTCGTAAGTTCATAAGACTGCTATACGACTCATGTATTATGTAATACAATCCATGGGAGGGAGAATACATATAACGATGGTGAAGATGCAAAACCTCGTATGTCACAATTGGAAAGAGCTCAGATGGGCGGATGAACAGGAGATGAAATCTTACTGGAGTGGAAGGAATTTTACAGCCCTTTTAGTTTGCATCAATTCAATAAAATGTGCTTTGGAAAAAAACTAATTTATTGGACATTCTTGTTATTGCCGAGGAACAATGTGTAAAAATGTAAATACTGCCAAAATTGACATACGAGGTTTTGCATCTGCACCATCGATAAATTATTTCCAAAATGTTTTGAAATATTTATATTACTGACTTTACCTGCCAGTTGTTGCTTAGAGTGAAACTATCTTTACTGACGAAGTATTTCATTTTGTGACAAACAATTATGACTGTTATTTCCCAGTCTAGTTTCTCATATACATCGAGACATAATCAGCGCCCAGTTTTTTAATTTCTACAAGAAAGGATCAAATTAATTTCATACTTTCTTATTTGCAAGATAGAATTTATTGGTTTGTGGACATACGCCATTGCTCATATTTTGCTGATAAAATTTATGTTTAGTCACAAAGTACAAAAAAGGACAAAAACAGACCTAAAACACACACAAAAATCAGTGAAAAAAGCAATCCCAGAGAAATTCAGTGAGTAATTTTTTTTTTAGACAACAAAGAATCCTACAGGTAGAATCCAGCCAAATATCGACACAACACCCAGGCACGAAAGGCAGACACAAATAGAACAAGATTCCCAAATTTAATAAAGATGGAAGTAAACAAAAGAAACAGTGAACAGTAGACAACTTACAAAAGAGAAGCTGAGACACAGCTGGTCGGAACACCAAGATGATAATTTCGTTTGTTAGTTTATGTACTATGTCATTCAACACAAGTGTGATCAGCAAAACATGAGCAATGGCGTATGTCCACAAACCAATAAATGCTAATTGTAAACTCCCATTGCAACAAGAATTTAAAAATATCCTTCTTGTAAGTACGGTTAAAAACTTTGCAGTAGGAAGTTGAAAATAAAACTGCTCTAAAATTGAACATATTTGCTATGCTATTAAAAATCTACTGATTAACTAAATATGCACTGTATTACAACTTTAGAAGTAAATTATACTGCACGTACCAAGCAGCTTCAACGTGGTTTATTCACTGCATTTCTCTGTTTCTGATAAATGCTCTTGTAGTACCGTGTAATGTCATCAATTGTTCCGATTACAGTAACTTAAAAACAGAGGTCTGTATTTCACTGAATTACTTTTTATTTCGCGTCCAATCCCCTTCGCTATGTGCACGTCTTTTTGTATAAAACGTTACGTTAGTTATTTTTAGCATAATAATATGTTATGTTATTATCAACATTTATTGCGTCTTTATTGAAAGCAAATAATTACTTTAGCTACGATCGCAAAATTTCGCAATCGACAATCGGTACATAAATTATCTATATTATAGCATATGCAATGTTTTGCTCGTGTTTGCTATGCATTACAGAATCGATACATTACACCGGAAACAATGTGACGATGGCGTATCGAAGGTACATAGACAAGCGTCTACTTTGAAAGCCATAGTGCCAACGTTGTCTGGAAGTGAGTGTACGAGGCAGGCCAATCATCTGCAGGAGGGAAGTGAGAAGAGGGAAGCTGGAAGGAAGGAAGGACGTCGTTAGCCTTCGACCCCTAGTCGCTTCTCGCCCACTCTACCTCCCAACCCACCCCCTCATACCTTAATAAACGTCGTCATACGAGCCAGCCGCCTCACCCCGCAGCGATGTTTGTGACTCCGCCAGGTTGGCAGCGCTGTACCATTTCCTCTCTCCTTTCACCACTTCCCCCTCCCCTTATACAACGACACAGAGAGGGACGGAAACACTGTCGACACATTCATATTACCCCGCCCGGTTATTGGATTCCTATAGAGAAGGTGAATCTGCAGTTTGTTACGGATTATCCATATTAAAGTGTGGCTGATATCCCAGTCTCTACTCCTCTCGACTACCCATACCAACTTGCCGGAGCAATTTTAATGAACAATCTATTGGCGTAGGACGTGACTTGCTTGATACGCAGCTTAGTGAATGCCGTTGTTCGTTTACGTTTGCATATTGTGTTTTCTTCATCCTTAATAACGTCGACAGATATTTGAGTTGAGAGTACAATCATTTATATACAGCACAAAAAAAAACTAACAGGAGCCAGTATTAAGTAACAAATAGTTATGGTATACCTAGTTTAATTTTATGATTTCTTCAATAAACTTAACACATTAATATTTAACTTATTTCTGTAACATGTTATATAATTTTGAATAGCCTAAATTATTTATAAATAATTTTATAATTAAACTGCATATATTAGGTTAAACTATATGCCTGGAGAAAAAACACTGATAAGGGCTTCACTTATAATTCGTACAAGTGACATTAACACCCAGTTTCCTTGAAGAAGGGCTACAAGTAAAGAGACGTACAGTGCATACACCGCAATGAATAACTGAAAGTGAATTAGAGAATGCGGTGTAACCCCGCCAGAGCTCTGTGAAAGTTTTGAACACAGGGTTTTGATGGTCCCAAGCCCATAAGGGGGAGGGCACTTAATTCTCAAATAAGGTGGAATAAATTGGAGAAGCCTGAGAAAACCTACTGAAGAAATTTGTACCTTCATGGGAATCTAACCTGGAAATAACGAAGTTCGATATTCATGGGTTAATAACAGTGAAAAAAAGACTTCTTCCTATTGGCTAGTGGAAATGATGGTGGGGGAAATGGTACATAAAGTAGAAGGGGAAAAAATTTTTTTGAAAGGGAAGGGTGGGGTGGAGGTGACTGTAGTAGTTTGAGTAGGTTATAACACGAGTTTCGGTGAGAGGGGAAAGTAGGGGTAGGAAGGGGGAAATTCATCATGTGACTAACAGTCAATTAAAATAATGGAATGGATAGTGGTAGGGAAGGGGGAATAAATTAATATATACTTGTAAAAAGTGAGGGAGAGTCAGTGTGTTGATGGAGCTCGTCCGGGTAAGACGTGCCGGTAGTTGGTTTAATTAAATAATTTTTACATAAAAAGTTTTTTTAAATAGTTTTTTTATTAAAAAGAATTTTATTACAAATTTTTTTATTAAAATTTTATTTATTAAATATGTGCGGGGTTATAATGGAATGCGAAATCAAAAAATTTTCGGAAGAAACACCAAGATGGCGGCCGGAAACAATATGGCGACCGGAAACAAGATGGAGGTAATATTTTTTTCGGAATTTTTCGGATTTTTTTTAATTTAGAAAATTTTTAAATCTTTGGAATTTTTTTTTAATTTTCGAAATTTTGGAAAAATTTGGTAATTTGACACTCAGGGTCCAGGTCAGGGTCACGGTTAAAGGTCAAGGTCATCCAACATGGCGGCCGGGGCCATGACGTCACAACATGGCGGACAAATCCATACTCGGTTGAAATCCACACACGGGCTCCATGTGCCAGAATCGGCATAATCATACTACTCCTGTCATTCACAAACAATGTGCGGATTATATATTTAATTTGAAATATCTGTATTATTTTGCAGAATGACATTTAAGTATTCTGTGTATAATACACTTCTTCAACATTGCAGTGTTGAATGACAACTCGTCATTGTCAAACAAAATTTTCCATTAACTTATACGTGCCGATCATGAATATGAAAACACCCTACTGGAAGTCTGTTGATTTGCGGAATGACAACACGGAATTAAAAGTATTAATCGTCACCTATTTATGTGATGTACTATTTCAGTGGCAATGTTACGTATTACATCATGCACTTGTAACAGTCCATACAGGAAAGTTTTACAGCCCGTACGTAGTCACATTAAATATACATGTTATATACACGTTCATATATAACATATTTAGCAATGCATACATATGAACTTGCTAGCTTGTTGGATCTATATTAATAAAGTTATTTCGAGCTTAGTTGAGCTTAACTGTATTATATATGGACGAGACACGGCCTTCATAATCCTCACAGCAAGCGAGGGACAGGAAAGTTTCACAGGTCCCATGACATGATGATTAGATTTCATAGCACTTTTTATTCGAATGTAGTTGTTGCTATTTGGCTTCTGGCACCGTAATAAGTTAATTGAAAACATGTAGCGCTGCATTTTGTTTTCCATTTCTTTTGGCTGCCTTTTTATTTAACTTAGCAGTAGGGTATCTATAATTAACCGTATATAACTTGCGAAATGACTCTGACGTACACAATTATATAGTGTGGACTGCACAGAATGAACTCAGGGTAGATATTCTAATTACTATCGTTTCAACTTTTTACCAAGGTCTTCTTGAATGGGCGTCAGCTGATATTATTACACTATTGAATACATTTAAGAATTTTAAGCTGTTGAATAATGTCAACCGCTCTAACATTTTGGTTAAAATAAACAGACTCATAGCAAACGAATGTTGTTTACTTTAAATGGAACATGAAGCAATATGGTCGTGAAATACTGATAGAAAGAGTAAGTATTCGTAATATACAAAATTTTCAAATACATTATGAAGAATGGCCATGCTACAGCAAAATTAAAATCACACCAATATGTGTTTATGGCAGTGAGGTGGTTTTATAAAAACTATTTCTATTATATGTATCAACAGAATACAAATAATGTTACAATGTGTAATACAAATATAGTTCGCAGATAATTAGGTGACATGAGTACCTGAATTCATCCCTAATTGAATGTGAGTCTAAAATAAAACCAAAATGTCCTGCATATTGAATTGAAGATACAAATTTTGAATAAAATCATGTTTCTATTAAGTAATAAAAGCCATTAATGTTTATGTTCTGTTTCCTACTGAACGTCAATCATAGTCTGAATATTTACATACAACTCAAGGACTACGCGAAATGTGAAGAGTATAAATTTTAGAAATATTTGAGAATTTCGTAATTAATTATAAGAGTGTCAACCACAAAAACTAACAAATGCAAATAAATTAAACTGTACACGAGTTATTCCGTTCATATGTCATCTCAATATAATATATATTAGACATGTTTTTGAAACCACGACCCGCATTGTTATGTACTTTACTGTTGCGGACATATTATGTCGTCCTAGAAATCTAATATGATACTAAGAACACACAAACTACAAAAAATGAGAGAACAGACCTAGTTTGGCTGTAGTCAACACATCCATTACAACAAAAAAAAAACAGAACATGAAAGATTTCATAAGGAATTAGTCAACAACAAATAAAGAAAAATAAAATAAACATAAAAAATAAGTGTAAAGACAAACCAAATAATCTCTGTGAAAACTCAGGACATCACAATTAAGACAAGCACAGACAATACTGAGACGAAGACAATGTTGGACACAAGACATGATAACAACGACGACGTCACGGACAATAGACTATACGAAACAACGATGAAGACACGAAATAATACAATTTATTTCTTAAGACCGACTTTATTTATTTAAAACAATAAGCTAATAAAACATTGTATCTTGAATGTCAAGCGAGACCAAAGAGTTCTTGATTCTTTAAGTGGCTGCCATAATTACAGAAAGTTTCGCGACGTATCGGGAGCGGACATCTGCTCTCGTCATCATGTGAAGTAAATGTCACCTGAGGACAGGAACAGGAGCAGATGTCCGCTCCCGAAACGTCGTGAGATGTATCCACACCACATTGGTCCACAGCTGCCGGAGTGGGGGAGAGGGTGACTTCTTGTCCTGCCATGTCTGTTTCTGTTTCTCTCTCTCTCTCTCTCTCTCTCTCTCTCTCTCTCTCTTCCATTCTCAAGGTTTCTGCGTGCCTATTTACTCTACCATCTGCTTATTATTATATTGTATTCAGTAATTAAACAAAACGTTAAAATATAACATAACCGTCAAATGCAAGAATTCTAGTTCAATCAAATCTTATACATCCCACGAACGGCAGAATACTGCTCTCTGATTTGCTGCGAGGATTATTTACTAACATTGTCATTTTCTCGGGAATGGGGAAGCGGTTTGACTGTTAGAAAGTGTGCAGTTTCACGACTCTTCGCGTGGATGCAATCTTAGCAGAAATCTAGGATATACAACTTAATTCAACTTTGCCATCAAGGGACACATTTGCCGGGGTACGCACCGTAAATATTAGCTGCAAAGTGAACAAACTGCTGGAGCTAATTCTCAGTATCAGTTATCGTTAAATAATACCTTGCAGGATCATAGCGATACGGCTGTACTTGCTACTGCATTAAAGGTGCATTGTTTACTTTCGTTTACCTAGCCGGGGAATACATAATGCCTTTTGATTCCAATCCTTGGGTTACAAACCTAGGTCATTCACCGCCAAAGACGCGCAACACCGGCTTAAAAAAAATATCTTTTCACTTACCGTAGAGAATGCAGCACAAATATGCTACAGTTGGTGACATGATGGCGTTGTTTTGTCGATGTTCACGTCAGCTCATAGCACTAGGGACTCTTATGGAAGGTATGAAGGCGTCTTCCTTTCCTGAAACACACAAAACAATATTACGTCAACTTTGCATTCATTCTGACAAGTGTAACATTTACACTCAGTTATCTGTATTATAATACAACATATTCGAAGCTCTTGGAATGTATTGAAAGTGATGTCGCCTCAGTTGTATATTGTATCCTGACGTACAAATAATAATTAAGAAATATACTTGAATACCTTATATCTGAGACCGCCACAGTTGTGTGAAATATATAGTTTAGAATTTATTGAGCTTTGCAATGCACAGCACGTACAATCTAAATAATTTTTTTAGTATTTAAACATAATTTCATTATACTTTTACAAATCTTTTTAAACTATTGTTATTTATTTATTTGTACAGTTATAAAATTTTTCTTCGTAACATTACTCAGGGAAACTTTGTATTCAACTTAAGCCACGGGTTCGTAGGAAACAATGCAGTTATGTTTAATTTACGAAGTCTGATAAATATTTGTTTAGAATAAAATGCATATAAATATAAGTGACGTTCTACAAAATAACAAAAGCTAAACAATTAAATGTGTAAAAATAGCAAGAAATGAGAAGCATGTAACTTCTGTTAGTATTGGGTAAAGTGCGTGGTCAACATCGAAGGTTGTAGGCTAGATTCTTAGTGGGGCAATGTTTTATTTTACTGAAAATAATCACATGTAAAATAAAATTACGCTACTTTTTTCCAAACAAGTTATGTTTCGTTATCTGTATATAATAAATATTACAAATGTAAATTTTACCCATTGTAAAACGCAAGGCCGTACCTTGTAATGTTACAAACATATACAGTGTATTTTTCACGATAAATACCTTTGTATTCACGCAAATGATTTAATTGGCAAATAGGGTTTACAGTGATTTTCTTTGTAAACGTGTGTAATTTTAGAGTTGTTGCTGGTTAGACGTTACGCCTGGAGCACTGCAAACACGCCAAACACTATTGCTATGCACTCTGCGTACATCAGGCGTTCGTTTGATTATTTACAATACCTCAGAAGTTTAAAGAAGTTGAAGTACATAACTTTTGAGCTTTTAGACGTTTTACTCATTTTAATCAAAACTATTACATGATTCCGAGCCCCGTGTTAAGAACAGTTAAATCAATACCCAGTATAAAAGTGGTGTACACATAATATTTACGCGAGCATAAAAACTGCCTTGCTGTTACTTTGTAGTTTCTGAATTCTACACTTTGGAAAAAACAAATATCTATCGTACGTGGAGGTACAAGAGCATAAGAGGAAATATTTGTGCTGTGATAAGATCAAACGCTAATGTTTTCGAATACTTATTTTAATGAATGTGCTGAAGAGTGGTTCATCACAATGGGATAATTTATATGTTAGCATAAATTATTGTAGTTTTACTTATAGAAGCACGGATAATGGACACTCCAGGCGTTGAATCTTATATTTTAAGTATTTATACAAGGAGAACCGATATAGGTACAATCAGAGTGAGCTGACGGTTCATCGATACGGAAATTTTGTTCTCAAAGCCGTTTTTTAATCAGTGCAACATATAATTGGCGAAAATAACTGTTCAAATGTGTTCGTGAGTAATTATTGAAGAGTAAATTTAATAACTGACAGTATCTGTTTGCCACAATTTGTTTTCATGCAAGGGCGATAAAAACTTTAAATTTCTAATTAAATACGCGAGAATAGTAGGAAGAAATTTAATTCCGTTCTTCTTTGTGTGGCCATACTCGAAGAGTGTTAATTGAAGTTTTGTACTCGGAGAAAGATTTATTACTGAAAATTAATTTTAATAAATGCGAGTTAGAGCCGAAGCGCTTTAGCAGAAGTTTGCAAAGTCCAGGTTGTCAAATATGCATCTTTTCTGCCTGGTTACAATTAGTTAGCAGTTTCCCTATTAACTAGCAATGTGTAAGCGGTGACATCAAAAATTTAATTTTAAAGACAGTTAGAGGCGTGTTTTTTGCGAATAACTGAAATACAGTGTTAGTATAATAATTTGAGCTTAACATTTACACAGCCCATCGAATTTTAGGTGAATAAAAAAACTGACCTGGTCATCTGCTACAGTGTTAAGTACAGAAATTGGAAAAAAAAGTAAGAAATATTCTTAATAGGTCTGAGCGAATCATATAAGAAGTTAAAACCTACTTAACATAATAACAGTCATACAGTAATATCATATTTTATAGCCAGTTTTAAATGTATAAAATTACTTAGAAAATGTACTTTACAGAGAAAAGCACGCGTTTTTCAACAATATAAATATGTAAATCAGAAATGAGTCCTAAGATATGGTTGTTTCTGGACATCAAGGATGCTTCTGGTTGTGGTAGCACAATATTAATGTCACACTTGATTTTTTCTCACTACTTGTCTCATGTTTCACACCTATTTTTGTGCGTATAGTTAAAATTAACGAATTCGGTAGCCTATTCACATTTTAAATGTAATAAAACGGTACTCAGGCTGGGGCTGAATTCGCCCTGCAAACCGCGAGAAGTGATTTCTCAGTAAATTACAAGCACAAAATGTGGAACACTTTGTGTCTGAAATTAATATTAACGATGACATAAGCCTTTGAAGTTCTAATTTTGAAACGTTATTTCACAAATTATGTGAAAATAAATAACTTGGAAGGATAATACTTTGAACATAGCTTTATATTGTTAGGCTCTTCTAATCCATAGCATATTCTGGTAAAGACCTTCCACCCTTGTGAAAATAACAGGGGTGGTCACCCTCTACTTACAAATAAGTTTTGTAGCATTAGGAAATTCAAACATTTGATGACGGTTTATTGAGCCGTGTAACTAATATAACAAAAATGATCATCTTGTTGCAACTACCTGGCACCAATCGTTTTCGTTCAAAACGTGGTGAAGTATTAGGTGTACCGTTACAGAGCCTAGAACATAGGCAATACTGCGTACGTGTGTGTTCCGTTGTTCTCATCACACAGGTGACTCTGGACATTCACTGTATAACATACGAAAGTCAGCTTACCACGCCGGTATTTAAGTGCGTTTTAAACGAAAACGATTGGTCCTAGACAGTTGTAACAAGAGGGTCATTTTGTTACATTAGTTACACGGCTCAATAAACCTTCATAAAATGTTCTAATTTTCTGATGCTTCTAAACTTGTACGTAAATAGAGGGTGACCACCCCTATTATTTTCACAAGAGTGGAAGGTCTTTACCAGAATTTGCAATGGATTAGAAGAGCCTTACAACATAAAATTATGTTCAGAGTATTATCCTTCCAAGTTATTTATTTTCACATACTTTGTGAAAATAACATTTCAAAATTCGAACTTCAAAGGCTTCTGTCATCGTTAATATTTATTTAAGACCGAACTTCAAAGGCTTCTGTCATCGTTAATATTTATTTAAGACACAAAGTGTTCTGCACATTTTGTGCTAATTATTTACTGAGGAATCACCTCCCGCCGTTTGTCGGTCGAATTCAGCCCCACCCTGTATATGATTGTACACTTATCACAGCGTAGCAAATCAGTCTGATAACTGACGTTTAGATTCCAAGACACTCATTGCTCAATATAACCACACAAATAAACAATTTTATAGAAGTTTTCAACTATATTATCTCAATCTGTAGCTACTAACTACACCAGTTAAGTACACTTCTTCTGTCGTTCAGTTTACAGCATTCGTTGATAATTTATAGACCTTAATATGGATTGCAACTGGTCCGTCTTTCCAAGTTTCAAAGGTAATTTAACAAATATTAATATCGATGTCAGTTGCAATAAACTTAAAATAAATTAGGCGGAGTGAGTGTAAACAACCGTTCCACCTTTTAGAAAGATTTTACATATTCATGCTCAGTAATATATGATGATACAGAATGATAAACGCTTGTAGTATGGTTTCTGTGCATTTTATAAAATTGTTTTTCTGATTTCCTAAAGTAAGGTGAATTATTTAATTTTTAAAGTCGAACTTCATTTCATGATGACGATGTCTCAGATAAGTAACATGTAAAGAGCACAGCTGAAGAACAAATTTCCAGAGTCAGAACAAAAAATTATTCCGCAAAGTAATGATGAAGGTAGGGAACGTAAGTTGAGCTTGACACTTCTCTCAATTATGTGTGGAAATAATCAATGTCAGTTTAAGTAATAACGACACGTTTAATGCCTCTGTTAATTTTTAATGAGATAAGGACATAGTACGGATACCATACAGAATGCAATGCTTACTCTTTACATAATCGGAAGAGAAAAACAAACTAAAAAGAAGATAAGTAAAAATACTTTGCGCTATAAAAGTGGTTATCGATTAAACGTTAAAAAAAAATAAGAAATAAGTTTTTAAGTATATTTCACTGTAGTGAGAATTTAAAAGGACAAATTACCCACCAGTGTGTAATAAGGAAATAACTAAACATAAATAGGCCTACCTAGTTAGAAATACTGTACAGGGAGTACGCTCTTGTAACAATGATTCCTATTAGAATATGTCAGTAGTTAAAGTAAAATACAGTATCGAAATCTTAAACTCATGAGTTTTAAATTGGCTCACTAACGATAGCGTTTGCAAATTTTATTTTAGTCGACATTTCCATTAAAAATGCTTTACTTTGTTTATATACTTTTCAAAACCGTAATTCAATCATACTTCAATATTATTTTTGGATAATCATATAACGTGATTTAAAATGTGCAACTCAAGGAAAGGCATGTACAATATTTAGAAATATCTACGTATCCCTTGTAATAACAACAATGAACGTTGTTATGTAGCAGTGAATAGCCGGCCCTACCTGTGCGATCTCTTGTTGGCGAGCACACGACCTTCCTTCAACTACAGCCAGGACAATGTCAAGGGTGTAATATAAGCTGCGAAGATCCCACACATACCAGTGTTATCCATACATCTGAACGTCTGACTTCCCACGCTACTGGAGCCACTAAAATAGCGCGCTCCGCGACCAAACAAGTATCCGGTGTGAATCACGGCTCTTCCTGTCTTCAAGGGCGACCTTGGTCCGACTGCCTCACTGGCCGAGGTATCCAGGTGTGGCACTAATGTTACCACGCCGGGAAGCTGGTAATTAACTTGTACAAACAACCACTAGAGTTACACTACATATAGGCTACAGTACAACATCTGGTACGACTGCCTCACTGGCCGAGGTATCCAGGTGTGGCACTAATGTTACCACGCCGGGAAGCTGGTAATTAACTT
>PNEQ01042782.1:0-33634 GCA_003012365.1 Medauroidea extradentata | reverse complement strand
CCCCCCTCCCCAAACACACACACACACACACACACCATCCACCAACTGCGTACGCCCTGTTTATACAGTCTTACATTAAAAAAAAAAAATATATATAGTAACTTCAAACTGTATTAAGAGTAAACGTGTGTCGCTGTAATTTTACGTTACGATGGCAACACAATTTTGGCCTGCTATAGTATGGCGACATGCTAGTGTGGAATGTGGTACGTAACGTGTAATATCGTGTTTTACATTTTTCAAAAACTATGACAGGGTAATCGCCAAACAGATACGGGTACCGGACCTACGATTATTCATTAGTCTGAAACACAGTGGGCCTAACCATTTTGTTTTCTAGCTTATACAAAATTAGTTTAGACACATCCATAATTTCTATTGTCTTGAACGTTTGTAATTCGTACCGAAATTTTCATATCATAAAAAGACAACGAAAGGTCGAAAACACCAGTTTTCGTCACTTTCACTCTGTAGCGTGTATTAGTACAACTTCAGGTATTCGTTTAAAATATATAATTGTAGATGTAAATTGTAGTTGAAAAATAAAAGCAGACGAGGTGAACTGAGACGAAATCTGCTCTCTGAGGGCGGAGCTTTGAAGGATGCTCGACACTAATTGGTAGGAGGCATCCCCTCGTGACCACTGGACTGGGAGAGTCGTTTCCCGCCAAGACATGGAAGAGCTGCGATAGAGAAGATGAGTCGAGGCATTTGGCCGCGAATGTCGGTGGAGAACGAAGGTCTTCAGTTTTCAGCTATTCGTTTCGGATATTAGGGGCGGCGGTAGGCACCCCGTGATAACAGTCGTCGTGAATTATTTTTGCGGAATAGTGGCATTGAAAGCAAAAAAAAAAAAAGGGGGGGGGACGTCCTACGAGAGCAGTTCTCTGCTATTTCAGTAATCCAGGAAACAAACATTCAGCTTTTGTTATTGTCGAGATAGATGACCTCCGTGTTGCATGTGTGGTACATACGAGGAACGTCGTAACACATAAAGAAAAACTAGAACGATACGTCTCTTGCCGCCTGAAAATCCTGTCCGTCAACCACTAATATACACGTATATTATAATAAGAACGAAAAGTTTGCAAATCTACGAGAGTGGAATATATTACCTTGCAGCTGCTGCTACACCAGGGCGTGGTACGAACACCGTCAAACAGGACTGCTGGACTACAGAACTCTCGGTAAGCAACACACAGTTTTACACTGAGCGTCGCAAGACTTCGTATCTCTACTAGGACAAACGAAACCATGCCGAAGATTGCCGAAGTTAACCGCACTCGGCGTGGCTGTATTATGTACCGGAAAATAAATGCTACAATGAAATAATAACACTACGTAATTACGTATATGTTCAGTGTTCTCACGCATGCAACCAACAAATAGTTTATTTTCTTTAATATTTTCAAAAATTGTATGTGATAACCATAATTGTATTGAGAAGATGGCAATGGACGAAGCCGGCGACGTCAGAACAGATTGCATGCTGGGGAAATCAGCTGTTTTGCTTGCGCAATCAATCACTCGTCTGCATACTACATAATGTTTTGACATGTTTGTTTCGCAATTTGTACCTTATTGATGAAGTTTTCTTTACGCCCCATGATAGTCTTAAAAAAACCTAAAATACACTACCATCCCAAACACGTCCGCTGTTTTGTGTTTGTCAGTATTTACTATTCGTTAATTAGAAGTGTGCACAGCTTCCTGGTGAACTGTTATATTTTAAACTGGCGTACTTTGCAAATAATGCCTTAGAATGTTTCTTGCAATGGGACAGAATAACGTCCCAGTATTGTCTGTGCTGTTTTAATTGTGGTGTCTTCAGTTTTACAGATAATTTTGTTTTGTATGTCGACTTTTATTTTGTTAATGTTTATTTTAGTTTCATTTATTTGTTGTTGACTAATTTCATGGGATCTTTCATGATATGTTGTTGTGATTTATGGATGTGTTGACTGCAAAACTAGGCTTGTTTTCTCGCGTTTTCGTTTTTCGTTTTTTTTTCCTTAGTCTCAGTCTAAGATTTCTGGGACGACATAATATTGCAATGGCGTATGTCTACAATAGTACAGTACGTTACTTTGCAAATAAGGTTCTATTGCAAAGTAGTTTATATATAACTATATGATGTTACCTACCGTTAGCTCATTAAGCCTCGGGGGTGAATAGACTTATAAGTAGTCGCCATTATTTAAACACGCTCATAAGAAATTTGAAGAAACTGCAGTTACGTTCATGACATAAAAGTTGTGATAATCACACATCTGTAAGAGTCAGTATTACGCTGTAGCTAAATATTCGTCCAATACAGACTATTTCTGCGTCTGCATGTCATAATCCTATCTAATGGTTTATATTACTAGTGTTGAGAAAATAATTTTAAAAAATCCCAAAATTACTAAAACCTATTAACAAAGGGGGGCATTGTTTTATTATACACTAGTGTGGTTTCATACTTAGTTATTTAGCCAGTCGTTTAGGTTATTGTAATACAAAAATAAGGTTTTATCCCATTACCATGCACTATTAACCTAGAAGGGTTGGACATAGACAAATTAAAAAGTTGTTTCTTGATATTGTAACGAGACAGCACTTGACAGCGCATAGGTAATGCGATGAGTCACGCCACGTTACCCTCCTCATCACCATCTCTAACACCACTCTCAGGTGACATGCGAAGCTGCCTCCTCCTCTTTTCTCTTCTTGTTGATGTCACGAATCTTCTGGAAGGCGAGCACCGGCAGTTATCGCTAAGTAGTCTTTGAAAAGCATACGAACCAAAGATCTGGGTGATGTCTTGAC
This sequence comes from Medauroidea extradentata, assembly GCA_003012365.1. Classification (NCBI taxonomy): domain Eukaryota; kingdom Metazoa; phylum Arthropoda; class Insecta; order Phasmatodea; family Phasmatidae; genus Medauroidea; species Medauroidea extradentata. The sequence goes on along the minus strand of PNEQ01042782.1, from coordinate 30,826 downwards.
CGGGTATAAATACTACTCACGGATGCAAAGCAAAAGAATTGTCATGGCATTTAGTCTATGCATGTAAGTGGCGGAGACAACCTCAACAGTGAAGGCAACGGTGATGATGACAACGACGACGGAAAGGAGCGGCGGGGGATAGCGCATCGAGCAGAGATAGTGCGGCAAGTGTGTACGGGCGGTGGCGGAACAGATAGAGCGTGGTTGAGCTGTATATTTGCATGAGTGGGACAGACGAGCAGGTTAGATTGTTACAGTAACTAGTAAGAAAGTTTTGTAAAGACACCTCTTTAGTGAACGGATTCTTATGTAGCTCAATACTAGCAGTGCGCCCTCGGCTTTGCTCGAGTATGTTACTCATAGCAGATAATATTTGCTTCAACCGAAAAACCTCGTTGTACAACATATAGGTAGTTCAGTCAAGTGTTAGAATGACAAAGCTGCTAGTTGAGCTAACTCTACAGCAGATGTCCATGCGAAAAGCAGTTTTAAGTTCATTCCTGTCACTAACACCGACTACGTGTGGGCCTTATTTACAGTCACAGCAAAGTTGATGTGAGGTAATTACATCTCTTAAATGTAAGAGGGTAATCGTGTGAAATATTTTGTTTATGTGTTATGAAGACAGATTTCCTTCGAGCACAAACATTGGTGCTGGTACCCTCAATAACACATTTGCTATCAAAACCTTCACTTCAGGTTACGTGCCATAAGGAAGTTTTGGCGGGATAATGTTTAGCAGAAATATAAATGTTATTTGGTGCTTCAACCTTGAGATTAGTGAGATGGTGCACGTGAGCTGATGCCGTTGAGGAACTTCAGTAGATAATGGACAGCACAATCCATTTTTACCACTTTTGAATGCTTTCATCAAAATTGCACTAATTTTATCTGCGTTGCAGTTGTTGAGTGTCAGAATTGCACGTTAGCACAGTGTATAAAGGAATTTGAGCCCAAACCTCCCGAACAATAGATCGGAGCTACAAACAACTTCGCCACATAACATCGAAATTATTAACAAAAACTAACAAATAAAATATTAATTTCCTCGGCTCATAGAGGTTGTTCAATAGCACGTCTCGATATAACTGTAGAATGAAATCCTGTATAATTTAATTCTCGCCGGTCGTACTTGCTTTTCGGATCGTCTGCCTTAAAAGTTTACAAACTGAGTTTTCTTATTAATTAATTAATCTTATAAAATAAAATACTTGCATTATTTTCTTAGATAGACTACTTACGTAAGCATCGTTCTGACGCGAACAACACCTCAATATCTCTCCTGGTTAGATAATCCTAGGCTGATAGAAAACAAATTTCATACCTTTTCACCTCTTTAGGTGTCAAATTTCGAAAAATCGTATTTTCACATCTTAAATATTTGTTCAATATCCAAGTGAAGTGAAAATCACGACGATAGCCCTTTCAGTCGAAGAAAAATCGATCATTCATTTAAAAACACATATCACCCCCGTACTGTACCGAGAGTTCGAATTTTGAAAAATCTTAAAACTCTTTTGCAGCCGTTTACCTAATCATCATCCTGAAGCAAAAATAAAATTAATATCTCGATGGGTTCGATATATACCGAGGATTTGTCTAAAACACATTCCAGGTCTTTTTACCTCCTAAGAGATAAAATTTCGAAAAACCCTTGAATCACATTTTAGGCTACTTACTGGTGTCTCTTGGACGTGAAAAACATGACAATAGCCAGCTGGGTTCAAGATATATCGACGATTAATTGAAAACACATTTCATCACTTTTCACCCCTTTTCACCGCCACCTTAGGTGGAGAATTTCGAAAATTCGTGAAATTACTTTTCAGGTATTTGAGTAAGCATATCCACGTCGCTATAAAAAAAGATTAATTGAGTCGATATATATGGAGGATTGTGAATTGAAAACACATTTTACACTTTTTTTACCTCTTTGGGGCCGAATTCGGAAAATATATTAAAATGGTATTTTAGATATTTACGTAAGCATCAAACTAAAGCAAAGAGCACTTCAATGGCTCGATTGGTTCGATAGATGTAGATGAATAATCGAAAACACAGTTCACGTATTTTCACCCCCCTTCATTAAAGCAATTCGAAATGTCTTGGAGTACTGCCGCAGGCATTTGTAAACGTAACCAATTGAAGTAAAAATCACGAGAGCCAATAGTGTTCATGTGATATAGACGATTCATGAAAAACATATTTTTCCCTTTTTTACTGCTTGGAGATCGAAATTCAAAAAATCCGAAAACTGATTTTTGGGTATTTATGTAAGCAACATTTTGAAGTGATTACCAACTCTCTATCCCGAATGAATCTATAGATATCGATAGTTAATCGGAAGCGCAGTTAAGGTCTTTTAACACCCTAAAGTATTGAAATTCGAAGAATCCTGAAATTGGCTAAAATGCATTTTTATGTGTGGCCCATTAAAGTAAAAATCGCGATGATAGTCCGTCGGGTTCGAGGTCTATGGACGTTTCTTCGAAAAAATATTTCACCCCTTTTCATCTCCTTAAAAGTCGAATTTCAAAAAATTCTTTCTTAGTGCTCTCCTACCACTTGAGGGAAAACCACAAAAAAAAATTTCACGATTCTAAGTCCAGCTGTTTGGGCTACAGTATGATATGTCAGTCAGTGTTCCCTTTTGTGTATAGAGATTCACTAACAAGTTGCTTAAAACTTCGCAATGTGGAAGTACACCTTGTTTTTGGAAGTAAAAACTACTAACCATATCAAAATTAATTGCAATTATGGTTTAACATAACACTTATTCCAAATTTATTTTTAAAGTTTCAATCCTAAAGTTCTTTAATGCACTGTTTTCAATGGGAAAAATGTGGTAACTCATTTTAACCATACTTTACGCACAGTATATGAAATTTGTTCACCGAATATTTTTAAACACTCATGCACTTCAGAGTTCGTTGCAGACACAATATCTTGCAACACATCCGGGCGATAAAACAACAACAGTAGCAGTTTAACTGACGAAAGGGAGCATAATTGTAACGTTGACAACATTTTACCTCCAATAATTTTTCCTTCGCATTAATGCCTTCAATTTGGTAAATATAATGTAATTACCTGGATCTGTATCGGAGTACAATGAATGTTCTAACAGGTTCTGCCTTCTCCAGCTGCAGAGAAATTTAAACAATACGAGCAGTGTGGCTCCTAATTTTGTCTAAGAGCGATGTTTCTTTATTGCCAACGGTGACGGATGAAGGCAGTATCCCAGGAAATTGCAATCGTAACCAGTGTTTATAGTCTGCCAGTGAGAGACTGTTGCAATAGCGTGGTAAATAAATACAGCGTCGGGAGTGAATCACACTCCTAGAGCTAGACTAGTGAACTAGGATTCAGTATACGTCCATTGTTCCCTTCGCTGAGGGATGGCATGAAATTAAGGGGCACTGAAAGGTAATATGTCGAGTGAATGTCTGGAATGCTCAGTCGCCCATAAAATCAGAACTAGGCATCTTAATTCGATGGAACGTTTTTTTTCTGGGTAAATATTTGATTAATGCTTGGAAGTATATTCATACAACACTAGTCAGTAGTATTAAGGGTTTCAAAGTAAAACATTAAAAACTGTTTTCAGAAAAATATTGGCTTGAAACCACAAAACCTCTAAATATGGGAAACTTATTTGTATAATTATCAATATAGTAATATCCAAAACTCTATAAAAACCGAAGTCCAAAAATACCCGCGTTTTTATTTTAAAATACGTTTACTGTCACAAATAATCTCTCGTGCACAGCTCTGGATATGTTCTCTATGTATAAAAGAGAAGACTGACTGACTGACATATTAAACTGCAGCCCAAACCACTGGACCTTGAACCGTGCGGTTTACTGTGGGGGATCCCCTCAGGTCGTAGGCGAGCACTAAGAAGGGATTTTTTTCGAAATTCGACATCTAAGGGGGTGAAAAGACCTTACATGTGTTTCCGATTAACCGTCGATATCTATCGAATCCTTCGGAACAGAGAGTTGGTATTCATTTTAAAATGTTGCTTACGTAAATAACCAAAAAGTAATTTTAAGATTTTTTTAAAATTCTACTCCCAAGCAGTAAAAAGGGACAAAATCAATTGGTTACGTGTACAAATGTCTATGACAGGACTCCAAGACGTTTCGTAATTCTTTAATTAAGGGGGTGGAAATACGTGAAATGTGTTTTAGATTATTTCTCCATACCTATCGAATCAATCGAGATTTCGAAGTGATCTTTGCTTTAGATTGATACTTTTGTAAATATTCCAAATACCATTAAAATATATTTTCCGAATTCGGCCCTAAAAGAGGTTAAAAAATAGGTAAAATACGTTTTCAATTCACAGTCTATATGTATTGAACCTATTGATTTGTATATTGATTTTTGTTTAAGATTGATACTTACTCAATTACCTAAAAAGTTATTTCACGAATTTTCGAAATTTTCCACCCAAGGAGGTGAAAAGGGGTGAAAAGTGATGAACTCTACTCTGGTCGTAGAGGCGATATCCCAATACATATGCCGGCCGGCGTGGCTCGTAACACCTAATCAATTTTCGCCTCACACACACAAACACACACTTCACCAAGCGGCCGCCTTAAGATTCCACTATACCCCCCAATGTGATGTACACTTTTTTTGTTTTAATGTCGTAATATTTATTTTAGAGTATATATAAAAATGTTGGTTAGAAGAACCAATTTAATGTGTGTGTTCTTTAAAATTTCTGCACTAAATTTGTCTTACTTAGTAAATGGAATTTGTAAACAGCCATAGAAAAAATATTATCCGTTTTTTTCTATCACTGTTTACAATTTGCATTTAAAGCATTAAATAAATTTAGTGCAAACATGTTACAGAACACATGTCTTACGTTGATTCTTTATACTAAACGTTTTGACAAATATTACGGCATTAAAATCAAGAATTAGTACATCAGGGGTGTAGTGGAATCTTAGGATCGAACTTTGGCCATAATACAAAATGAACAATGTCATTTCTCCTCAGTTTTCACTTGTTTACGGAACACCAGTTAAAACACTCGTAGGGCGCCGCGGCACGACACGGACGCGCGTGGTTCAGTTGGACGGCGCGGCTTGAGAAGTGAGTGACCCGTGCTATTCCTGGTGAGCCGTCTGCCAGGAGAATTCCTGCACAGTGACTCACCACACTCTGCCACCTTCGTCAAACTCGCCCTTGCCATCACGAGCGAGTTTCCAGGGGGCTTATTCTGAGTTTCGTGGTTACGAAGCGATAGTCGGTATGAAGCAACTGTGCCGCGGCCTACTGAAAAAGTCGTTTCCCTTCCAGTCCACAAAATCCGTATTCAGAGTTGTAGTCGGTAAGAGGGCCAGCGCGTTCGGGTATCTTCGGGTGTACCGATTTTTTTCGCAGCTACGAACAGAACCCTATCGTCTGCTCTCATGTTTGGCAACTTACAAAGAAAATGTTACTAAACGAAATTACGATGGGATGCGCAGAATTGTATTTAAAATTATATTTGTAATAACAGGTGCAATAGTATTAACATAAATCGATTGTTTAAAGACATATATGCCATAGAATTAGTTTAATATGGAATTCTAATAATGGATACTTGATTTGTATTTCATGGAGAATTTGATAAGTTATTGTTGGTAAGCTTTAGTGAAGGCATGTTTTTTCGCTTACTATTTACAACACATTTGTATTGGCTTTGAGAACAATTTTGCGTAAATTTAATTTTGAATACGGAAATGTCTCGCCAAGGACGAGTAACGGAACGGCAGCAATGCATAATTTTAGATTTTATGGAGGCTCATCCTGATTTACTCAAAGGAAAATTCACGCCACAGTTCACGTCGGCACAAAAGAATCGGTATTGGACGCAACTGACTGAATTGCTGAATGCTGATGGTATTGGCCCAATGAAAACCGAGGACAAATGGATAAGGGTAAGTGTATATTTATTATTCAAATTGTGTGTACGTAGAATAACAATAGTACAGGAAATACAATTAAATCCCCTAGAGCAAGCTCAACATTGTGGTCAATTAAAATAATTATTGTACTATAAATTAAATTGGCTTCGTAAATATCAGGACATTAAATAAACCATGTACATTGTGTGGTAGGCCTACACTCAGTTACTCATACTGCACATTGAAACTACAAACTTTTGCTGGTGACCGTATCTAAGTAGCTATATAAATAATGCTAGCTAAAACTTGGTCTTAATGGCTGGAAGTATATAGGCATATTCGTTGGCTTCTGTTATGCATAACACATGCTATGAATTCTCAATATTCTATATCCTACTTCTATAGTCCTTGAGCAACTTAGCTTTATGTTGTATGTAACTATATATTCCGACATTAAACACATCTAGGAATAACCTGTACATTTTATACAATGCAGTTTCTTGTATACCACAAATCACTAAATTTAGTTTACCTTCTTTCACTACACTTTCAAGTCATGTGTACATTGTATGAATGACTGTATATTTTAAGTTAAACCGTTGTAAACACAATAAACATATCACTATTATTAATTTTAATGTTCGAACATTATAAACTGTCAAGAATGATACTTCATTTAAGAAATAACGTACTATATTTACTAGCAACATAAATACTTACATACTCATGAACTTAAAACCGAACTCTTCCCGCAATGTAGCCCAAGTATTTCATAGGGTTATCAAGTCTACACTCATAACTTTTTATCTCATAATTAAGGTATATCCTGAACATTGCATTTCTCTTTTTCCAGTTGTCACTGTTGTAATGTCGCAGATGACAGTGACATGTAGCTATAAGTAGATGATGTAGGCCTACTAAATTTTTTTGTTACAATATTACAACTTCTGGTAATATGTACCTATGAATTGCAACTAACAATAAACGTAACAGCAAAGAAATGTTACCTTAATTTTTTTGTATCCAAGTTTTGGTTGATAGTTTTTATTTCTTTGTAGTATGCAAGCACATTTCTGTTTAAATGAAGATTTCGTGATCTTCAATTGGAATTCAATTTGTGATTTAAAATTCACCATATTGCAAAGTAAATGCTCTAAATATTACACATGGCATATTTATTACAGCAAAGACAAAAATTTTTGCAAATGAACAATGAGCTGAATAATTATTTAATGTCTCAGTCTGAAGCAGCTCCTTTTGGCCTACCTCAAAACTCTCTCCCAAAAATATTGTTGGGTAAATCCAGATTGTTAGTGTGTAGCCAGGATTTGCGTAAAAAAAAAAAGGGGGGGGTTATTGTATCAGTTTTCTTAAATAAATATTGAATTTTCTACAGGTAAAATTGTATTAATTTTTAATGCGAAGTTTTTCTATTTTTTTTTTTTTGTAACTAAGGAATTAGTCTAGATTTTGACATTTACCTTCTGAGAAAGGGGTATGTAAACAGGATTGCAGGGGTCTTGGTTTTCTAAAAAGTTACAAGGGTTTAAAGGTCTACACAATATACCTGTTAGGCACATTTCTAAGAAGAGAAATGCTTGAGACAAACTATATGAGCATACCTTTAAAGCGATAAAAAGGGGGAGAGTTAGGGGGAACTTCCCCAGAAAATTTTTAATTTTGTTTTAACTTGTGAGGGGGAATGGTAGAATGGTGCAAGGTTCTTCCTCGGAAAATTTTTGAATTTGAAGGCATAAAAAAGGGCTATTTAGCTTGGTTTTCCTAACTAAACATTAGATTTTCTGCTAGTAAAAATATTACTAATTTTGATATAAAATAAAAAAAAATATTTTTTGGAAAAGGGGGGGGGGGGGCTACAACCCTCCTCTCTGGCTACACCTCTGGTTACTACTAATGTAACACTAGGTGAAAGTGACAGTTTTCTGCCCAAAATTGAGATGTTAGCAACAATAAATTTATTTCACTCATAACACAATTACACTAAAATACAATACCGCACAAACAAATATTTTGTTAGGTTTTAAAATTTGCACAATATGTAGGATGGTGTTTAAAAACTAGCTCAGTTTTTAAATTGTATAACTTAAAGTATTGTATTTTTTTATAGACATGGATCGACTGGAAAAGTGCCACAAAGGCAAAGGCAGCCAGAATCAGGTGCCTCCACAACAGTACAGGTGGTGGCCCACAAAAAGAGGCCTTAACAACTGTGGAGGAACGATTAATGGCTTTGATTTCGTGGCACTCTGCTACTGGCTTTGAAGAGCTGCGGGAAGGAGGCACAAGAGTGCGAAGAGCTCATCAAACAGTACCAGACGTGCAGCCATCAGCCATAGAAACAACACTGGCACCAGAACTTCCACCAGCAGCAGGGCTTAGAATAATAGCAGAGCTCACACCGGTGGCAGAGCCACCTGCGATAGAGTGTACAACAGCAGCAGAGCAAATACCATCATCAATTTTGACCACTGCCACTAATAGTAACATTTTTATGCCCGAATTTTATGCGACTGATTTTTTGTACATTCAGCATAGCCCAAATAACACCAAAACAACTTCCACCTCTGCTGCCACCACCGCTACTTTTATCCCTACCACCACCACCACTTCCACCCCTACCACCACCAATACCACAACCACCACTACCACCACCACTTCCACCCCTACCACATCTGTCAGTGAACAATATACATTTTATACTACCCCTACCACCCAGTCTCGAAAGAAACAGAAAACAGATGCCACACAATCCATTTTTTTCTGCATCTTCTGCTGCTTTTCAGGCTGTCGAAGAAAGAAACGTTGCAGCCCGGCAAGAAATAGCGTCTGCAATAAGTAGACTTGCTGCTGCTTCAGAGCAACAAAATGAACTTCTTCAGCAGCAAACTCAGGCTACCTATGCAGTTGCCAATGCTTTGAATGCAATAGCTTCTGCAATATCAAATACCACACACAATAATATTTAAGTTTTTTTTTATGTTAACCTTTAATTTTTAAGTGCATTGATACCTCAGTAAAATTGTCTTACAACTCTTAAATATATGGGACTGCTTAGTAAAAATAAATCTCTCATTTGTAGCAATAATGCAGTTTAATCTCTCATTTGAAGCAATAATACAGTTTAGAAATGTTATGCACCAAACAAATTGAGCCTTAATTAGGGTATAACACAATAATGGGTAATTTTGTGTTAGACTGATATTCTTATGTGTTTTTCAATGATATTATGAATAGTAATTCAGACACTTATGTAATAATCATATTGCAGCAATTAAGTTGCTATAATGTTAACAGCAGTCTTTATCTCACTATTTACTCTTAATAAAACTTCACAGGCCCGCCCATAGATTCTTTGAGACCTGCAGACCTCAAAGTTGGTCACTTTTTCCACTTTTTTATACATTTTTAGTTGTTTTTTTTTTATGAATGCTGTGCATGCACTTACAAAATATGCAGGTTTTCTTTCTTTAACTAGTGTGAATGAAATAACAGGCTGATGTCGGTGCAGAGTACATCTGTTTGTTGATGTATGGAAGTATTTATGTCTGAAAGAACACTTAAATGATGATGTCCTTAAAACGAAGAGTACCATGAGAATGTTTTCAGTGAAACCACAGCTAGTCTCTAAGAGGTTTAAGATATTCAACGTACTATGTAAAAAAACTAAAATATCTAGTTAATTACAGTATTAAGAATATTCATAATGTACTGGCCAAACTATTGACTTTAAAGACAAAGTTTATTGATGAAAAATGTTTCTTTAGAAGTTTGAAGTTGTCGTACGTAAAGAAAATTGTAGGAAACTATGCCTCATATCAGGGACGTCGTAGTCAACTCTTACTTCTCCCACCCAGGGGCGTCATTTTAGTTTTTTTCTGGGGGGGAGTTTCTTTTTTCGGCGACAGTGGCCTTGTTGCACCTTTTTTTTATTAATTAAGCATGAACAAATTATAAACTTTAATAACAAAACTTCAGTTTTATGTGCTTAAGTTAGCATTATTACCAAATACAAAAAAATATACATATAATTTATACACTTAAAATTCTAAATCCAAGGGGGCTTCCCACTCTAAATGACGCCCCTGTTCCCACTACAAGGTCAGTGCGCACCACCAAAGACATAATAAAACAAATAGACTGTTACGCTGCTATTTCGCTACATTGCCAAATTGAGCGCTGCCACATTGTGAACTTTAGCAGGAGTGGAGGGAAAGATTAAAAAAAAAAAACGTTGGTATAGGACATCACATGTTATCGGCTGCAATATGGCCGGACTGTGGTGATGACTTCGTGTAGTAGTTTTTTTTATTTGAGTTAGAAGACATGTGTAATTTTTTATCTACAAGCATTTACAAGTGTTTTAATATATTTTCCTTGAAAGATGGCTAAAAGTAAGCCTTGCGAGACTACCTTTTGTTCAGCATTTGAATGTTCTGAGGCAAGTTAAGGAGTTTTTTTTGGTCATTTCCGTTTGAGTTCCGTTTATTTAAGTTTTTTTTTTTTTTTTTTTTTTAAACATCAGGTCTCTTGTGAAATTACATTCGTGTGACCGGCGTCTGTTAGGCTGCAGCGAAATAAATATTTCAGGTTACGTTTACATGTCACTCGCAAATTACTGTATTGCAGGTTGTAAATATACAAAAGTAAAACTGCTGCAGCTACATTTTAAACACACAAAAACTTTATTTAATAGCACGAGAAAATACATTACCTCATACGTAGTGTGTACATCAGAACTCGGTTACAGCACGGCGGACATCACTAGCCAATCAGCGCTCGAGTTAGCTGACATCAAAGGAGTCGACACGCTAGTTGGCTTCTGATGCCGTTGTTTATTCAGAGCATGGGGGGGGGGGGGCTACCGGGCTAAAGCTCCCCCCCCCCAACCCAATCGCGTTCAAAATTACGTGGCCAATGTATGTCCAGTCACCTCACCTGATGATCCAAGTACACTTAATGTGTCCTACTTGTATGTATGTTATTTTTAATGTTTTGTAACAGTAAACAACCACACTTTTGAGATGGCTACTACTTACAATCCATAAAACCCCCCCAATATGTTTCTAAATCCGCCACTGCCACTGTGACGTCATCACTTGTTGGTTATTTACCCAACGGGGCGACACTACCTAGAGTCTACGATGGTTTATTGATGAAACCGTTGCCTTTGTTTGCCAAAATGACTACTGAACTTTTCTGGCACGCGAATTCGAAAATGAGCAAAGTACTCAAGCCCCAACCAGTTTTTCTAAAGGTAGGTTCACAACTGGACAGAGTTATGCAGAAAGTAACCAATCCACAAATTACTGTAGCTGAGATATTCAAGGTCAAAGTCTATGTCCATATAAACCTTGTAGAAACTGCTTTTCTGGTCTCCTATTTTTATTCAAATAATACTTATTCTTTTTCTAGGATATACTTCGTACTTTCTTCTACTTTGGGATTATTATCTCAAAATAAATGACTTTGTGGATTTGTTCCGTTCTGCAAAACTACATGCAACAGATAAAATAACTGTAAGCTTAGAACATAGGTCGTACTCACAAGAACTGATTTTCATGTATTCGAACCTATTGATTCACGGTTGCTCAAGATCGGTCGTATGGCTAGAGATGCTGACGTAGGAAATGGTAATATTTCACTTCTTGTACGGACGCACAGGACAATAATTAATCAGAGCGATATGTTTACTGAATGTCCGCCATGTTTGTTTAGACTCCAAAATACGCGAGATTGAAACACAACGAGAATAAGACATTCTAGTGCTAAAAACTACTTAAAATAATATTTTACACTGTGCATGCAGTTTACTGGAGTTTTGTTTCTATACACGTTATTTCCTATTATCGTGAAATACGATTCCACTTCAGTGTGTTCATATTACCTTCAAATGTGTTCTATACAACAACGAATGCTTAAGATTCATTTTTAAAAAAAATTTAATTGCCTGAACATAACAGTAAGAATATTGTTAATTATTTTCGCACTAGGTTTATGGTCATGTGCAATCTATACTGTTATGTTTTGTCCAATTATTATGATTTTAAATTGCCAACCCTTGGGTTACGGTCATCGCGAACACATTTTCATCGTAAAACGACCTTAAAAAGTGCACTTGAACCGTCCTGTAAACAATTAGGCCTCTACGTAAAGCCCAGTACATACTGTTAATTTTATTTTAGCAAGAAGGTGAACACCTTGTTCAAGGCGACTTGCGTCGTGTGAATTGCCTACTTGTATGCAAGTAGCGTGCATGCAAGGTCTTGCATTCTAGCTAGAATCGTTTAGAGGCGGTTCTAATTTTCATACACCTTCTCGTGCAAGTCGTTTGTTTTTATGTGGCTCATTTACGTACGTTAACATATTCTAAACAGTGTTTATTTGAGATTAGAACACAAACTGAAGCCTTGTATAGTCACAAAAATATTTATCAGTTTATATCCTGTATATAACTTATGTCTTTTATAATTTAAAATGACAAATTCCATATCCTTGTTAATTATGATAGTAATAAAAAAACAGAAAGGCCTCATATTTCAAATTTTCTTTTTGCATATAGGCTCATTCAAACTAGCACGCATTTACTACCGTGTGTACGCTACGTTCATGACGTTTGTACCCAAGAGGGTGTACATATTCTTGTTCACCTTTTCGTGATCACCTTCTTGGTCAAGAAAGATAACCGTGTGTAGACTTAACACTTAAAACAAAGTATTATTGTTAATTGGCTCAAAAATGTATTTCTTACTTGTGAGTAGGCCTATCTGTAGACCTACAACAACGTGTTTTTTTAATGGGTCACGTTAAATTTTTCATGTTATTTTTTTCATCAGTAAATTTTATTCCTTGACATATTAAGGACAGATGTAAAATGAAATAAATTATAGCAAATACGCAGAGCAACGGGACGAGTGTATTCGCAATTTCGCAAGTATATCAAACATACGTGTTTGTTTACTAAGACATATTTTACATTAGGAAGGCCTACAATTGCAATTATTTTTCAGTTGCTTATTTGTTGGTATTCTCAGTTGTATAAATCAGTACTGCTAAATTAATTGCACAGCTAAGACAGTCCAATGTGATTGTTAATATAACTCATGTCTTCGGATTTTGCTGGTACATCTACTGATTCTATATTACAAAATGGCCTAAACAGCAAAACGCAAAAAGTGATAAAAATGTGGAACAGCAGCGGAATGTGAAGGTAAGAGAAACGGAAGCACCCTGAAAATAACACGCCGACCAATAGCAGCATCCGTCACGTTCCTCGGGAACGAACCAATACGGGTGTCGAGGAGAGTTATCTTACAATTACACTACGGTGGCCCTTTTGATTAGAAGAGTAAAAATTTAATAATAATAACATTTTAACAACACTGGTAAATGTCGACTGTTCCGGTAGTATGTGTAAGTGCAGTGAATTAAAAACACGGTATTGCGTAGAAAATAGAATATTTCGTGAACATCAAAACTGAGTCACTGAAACTATGTCCTCATGAAATACAAATTATGCATTTCGTCTTTGTGTTTAGGAACTGTGCCAAATTATCATTAAATACAATTTTTTAATATGTGTCACCAAAGTCATTTATTGACTTCTAAAAAAGATTTTGCATAACAGTTCATATTGTATGTACTTTACCGAAGTATTTTTCAGCGGCATATAAATGTTTGATACGTAAACTGAGGTTGTGTTTTTCTTAAAAAGAAAGCCTGAACAAGTGAAATAAAATGATACCAACTTATCAAACAGAGCATACATTGCGAAAACTATTTAAGAACCAGGGGCAGGGGAAGATTTCATCCTTATTTGCTAGCAGGACGGTTACAGCTGTGCAACCGAGGGGACGCGAAAAAAAAAAATTGCTTCTTGTAGAACAAAATAATGTGATAAAACTACGAGTAAAGTTCATTAAATAATCAGTGTAAATAAATGTCACTCCACTCGCCATAGTATAAAAGCGTGCGATAATTTTTTTAGTTTGCTTAAATAACAAGGAACAATAAAGGCCAGGGCACAATGAACACTAAAGTAACACACACATTGCTATTGTGATAAGAATATCGTAAACATAATCACAAGCTCCGAGTGCCTGTTACAATGGTAACATGATTATTAATAAGAGGTAGAAATTTAGCTGTTATTGTGAAGAAATTTTTGGTGATACAGTTAGCGACATATAGGAAAAAAAAGTCTAATGTTGAAATTTTCAAACAATACTGTAGCTGTTTTAAATAAAGCTGAAGATTGTTTATATAATAAATAATTTCGTTTACCCTATACTGTGGCAATTATGTCACATCAAAACAATTAACTCTTTCTCTCTTCAAATAAAAATAAATTAGCATGGTAGTCGTTTTTCTGCACAACCAAGTCCAACTCAAGCTCTTTATTCCCTGCTGTTTTAGTCTCACGTGCAACGACGTAGTATGTAGTATCCGTTAACGGCTTCTGACTGGCCAAACACTTCACACACTTTGTCAAGAATGATTGTATCTTGTGGTTGCCACATCGGTTCCACTGACAAGAAACGTCGAAGCATCCGGTGAACAAGCACCTGAAAATCGATAGGCGCTTACGGAAACATAGTAGGTATAATCCTATTGGGTAGTATTGGTCACATGACTGGATATACGCAGTCGTTGGATGCTTAACGAGCAGACAATCAGAAGAGTAGTTACTTGGCGGCCTTTTTAAAAAAATATATGGCAAAATCTGCGGAAGCGGTAATGTCAGTCGCCAATCTGGCAGACCTATGTTATTAGACCAGGTTAAAACAGTACAGAATATACTTTTGTGCTGGTGTAATATACGTATGTAGCATTAAAATTGCGTATTAGCAATGATAATTTATTCCATACCTGAATTACGTACTCTGGCGACATTTTTACTTGATAAACTGCTCCAGACTTCTTGTTCAACAAAAATACTACGATCCGACATCGTATTTTCCGTGAACATGCATTGTTTGTTTACGTTTTACGCGCGCTTTCCATCGTATCGTCTGCTGGCTGCTATCTACCCTGCTCCCGAGCAGTGTAGATCTACGCGAATACAGCGACGGGATCGAGTTGAACATTTTGAGATTTTGGGGGCCGGTAGATCTTTGTCGCATGACGTTTTCGACCGATTTACTCGCTATCGAGTGGATCCGAAGTAGTTTCCGTAAGCGCCTGATGGCAGCCCAGCGGAAGCACGTGTTTTAGCCTCTTCTATCAGCACAGTTGAGAATTTACGAAGCAATGGAGTGCGTTAGTATTATTTGCAAATGGGAAGAATTTATTTTTGAAAGTAGAGCGGCCATAAAATACAAATTATTCTGGTTAATACGTTTGCGTCCATGCTTGAATTTGCATCGGCAGCCTTTCTAATTCGAATTTCAAAAAATAGCGCGAATTATAAACAAGTAACGTGTTCGAAAAGTCAGTCAATCAGTGTATAACAGTCGGTGGATGTTGGGATGAATTTTCGAAAAAGTGGTTTAAGTGTGCCGCCAAACCACGCGCTTAAGGCTGTTCAAGTGCGATAAAGTCATATTTTTGTATTTATATGAAATAATGTTAGTTTTGTAGACGATACTTGTGAGTGCAGTTTCCTCTTACGAAACAATTTTAGTTGGCGTAGTTTTCTCATAGCGGTGCGTCAAAGTCAAAATTCGCATGTTTTGCTGCCATGCAAATAGTGAAAACCAATTGACTTACGTACGTGCAATAATTCACAGTCAAATAACATACTATGAGCTATGTAATAAAACATTTGAAAAAATCCCGCGAACTGTTTTCGTATTTTTAAAAAAAAATTGCTGAATTTGCAAAAATTTTTCTGTACTTTTGCGATTTTTTTTAAATTCAAAATATTACGTTGCTGTTTTTTTTATGTTTTATTATAGCTCATTGGATGTAAGTTCACGGTGAATTATTTTGTTCAAGTAGGTCAGTTGGTTTTACAATTTGTATGGCAATGTAATAAGCAAACTTTGACTTTGACACCCCGTTATGAGAAAACTACGAGAGTTAAAATTGTTTCGTAAGAGTAATATGTACTCACAAGTATCGTCTTAAAAAATAATATTTCATAAAAATATAAAATTATTATTTTATCGCACTTGAACACCCTTAAAATGTGTTGCAGTGTGTTCGTAAATGCGTTTATTTTACGAAACTATTCCACATGTGTCCATATACGATAAGAAAAAACACTTCAAACGATGAGGGAAAGGTTGGCTAGTTTCAAATCTTCACGTCGACTAACAAAATCATTCGGAGCCCCTCAAAGTGGCAAAAAAAAACAGCTTTTTTAACCTGTTATATCTTAAAAACTACTCACAGGATTCGTGTGAAAATACTCTAGACTTTGTTTAAAACTTCCCACCAACATAAAGATGGGTTCACCACTGAAAGTATCAGGCGAGTGATCTACGATACTCCTGCACGCCGTTTCAGTGTCTTGGGCTAGAAGTGATACCGCGCCAGGTGAGCCGGTCAACATCGCCCTTACGTCGTGCCTCACTCGCACACACGGCCAGTTGTTTGTAAGTGCTGGAACGACGATGGTAAGTGGACAAGGGCACATCCACAGAGCGGCGCTCCTTCACGGAGTACTAAGACGTGGTATGCGACCGTGGATAGAGGAAGCTGTTGGCAAGATCTCCGAGGCGAGTGCTGGCCGGTCTCTGTGGCGCCAGTTAGCGGCAGTTTGGGAGCCGACCAAGAACTCGAGAACCACTACAGGGCTTCCTTTCCCCAGCTGTGAGGACGCCCGCAGCTTCTATATTTGTTACAAACATGCCTCGCCGCAAGTTGTGAAACAGACGCCAGGCGAAAATACCACCGCCTTCTCTTGTCGTCATTTACTTGTCGAGTCTCCGCACGCACCTGTCCCTTGTCGCCAATATGTCCTTCGTAATCGACTAAACCTAAAACACAAAAAAATGTTATGTTATTTATACTGACAAAAAGTACATTTTACATCCGCTTGGCTCATTGGTTGAAGCTCCTGGCCGGTTTCACGACTGTGTGTTGTGTTGACTCCTTACCTGCGGAAGACAATGGCGAATCATCGCACTATCATTCTCGAGCTGAAAACTAATTCATTTACTATTGTTTCAACTTTCTCATCTCGTATGTTAAATCTTATTTTTCCTGCAAAAGATTTTTATCTCCAGGTAAAAAAATTAAAACGTGAATTTTTTATCGCACATTGATCACTTGCTAGGGCCGCAGTTACGTGCAGGCTATTGTAGGCTCCATTATCCATGCCAGCACCACAAAAAAAAAATAAATATTGATCTTTGAATAGACTTAAAGGAAAATAAATGCATTCTATAATAAATACTTTACAATACAAGTATTAACAATTTAGTAGGCTAACAAACGTTGACTTTTTTAAGTTAGAAAATTACTCGAAAACACTAGTTTTTCAGGTAAATGTAAAAAAAAAAAAATGTGGGAGGATTCCCTTCATGCGGCCCGGACTGTTACAGTTAGTGAAGTATACAGAAGTGTTTTTATGTGTGTGGTCTCGGCTTCATACGGACCAAAAGAACATGTCTCAGATCCCCAAACATAACACCGTGACAAGTACGTTTAAGAAAACCTGTTTTTTTTCTGTGTTGTCACTGTTGTTTCGACCAATCTCCTCGTTGTGTAATCCAGTCTTGTTTATGAAGTTATTGTCTGTGGTGGCTTGCTTGTGTTGTCTTGAGTTTTCCAACTGTCTTGATTATTTATTTTAGTTTAAACTGTGTTTTTCCATATTTACTGGGTCTGAGATAATTATTTGAGGATTATGTATAGTATAAATTAAATAGTGTGTATGCGTGTCTATATAAACAAACACTTCTTGTTATCTCATGTAAATCAAGCAGAACTTCAACTTCATATATTTAGTTATTGAAAGTTGAATAAAAAATACAAATTAATTATAATCAGTTTTACTTTCTTTACTGCAGTATCATAATCATTGGGGTCTGATAAAAAACGGAACTTTGCGAATCGGAAAAGTGATTTTTAATGATCTCTCCTCCCAAAACTATTGGAAGTATCTTTTCCACAGAGCTTCGATACAACGTACAAACCTTCCTCTTTTGAACGTACCAGGTCCGAAGTCCGTGCTCGAAAATAATTTGTAGTTGATAGCATTATGGAGTGGTTACGATTATGACTTTTTGCAGTTTACTTCCTGCAATTCCGATACGGTTTGAGAAATCAACTTGAAATTTTGTACGCATACTTTACTCTTGTGTACGTCGAGTACCTTTCGCAAATTTGCGAGAATTTTACAAATTAAGGAGTACTGTTTTTTTTTTCGGGGTGATTTCTAAATTTTTCTTCTCGTCGAAAAATACATTTTTGAGATTTTTAAATATATCTTTAAAATTCCTGCTAGAAATTAATTTTCGGGAAAAAAATTGAAAAATTTTAAAGGATGTCCAAAATTGAAGTATATTGAACGGTGTTAGCTGCACAGCTCTAAATTTTGAACAGCGGTCTATTCTAACACACTTTTATCCATTCCTAGTTATGTTTAATCCAACTTTGAAAAAAAAAAGTATTTTGACCCAAAACACTCTGTTAATATTTTCAAAATGTCAATCATTTTTTCACTTCAATTGTTTTAGTCTTACGTATGACTACCATATTTCGTTTGTACTGTATACCTTTATTCGTTTGAAAGTTTTTACTAATTAGTCTTTTTTTATTTGTATATTTTCTGTACTTATTGCATCAAAACACCACTTAATATATTCTAAATGTTACGCCCCAGCGCCAAAGGCCACAGGAGGCACGAGAAGTCATAGGCCAGAAGTCCCGAGAAATGGGAACAATAGTCCGCGATTCAGCATGGGTAATACATGACAGAAATAAAAAAAAAATTTATAAGATTATTTATATCATTTTGTTTTTCTTGTACGCGAATCTATGCGTTTCAAATATCGACTCCAATAAAAGTCTTTCGAGTCTTTAAATAAGATATTTAAAAATAGCCGAACTCCAGTAGCTTTTAAAATGCCAAGGAGTACTAGTGTCAACTTTTCGCTATCTGCGAATTGAACAGCTGTAGATGTTTAAGTTATTATAACTTATACTTTGTTTTCATAACATTCTGACATATTCGATGGTGCTAATATGTTTTTTGTAAAGCCTTGTTAAATTAACACATCACAATTTAACTTCTTTCAATGTATCGGATTCGCAAGTCTCACTACCTCTTCTGTTTGTAACAAAATCTATTCCGGTACCAGACGCTCAACGTGTTTACGTCGAATGACTAAATATACCCTACTGTATACATAAATACGCCTGTTTACGCTGGCGGCCAAGTCATTAGCTGGCGCCTGGACGCAATTTTAGCAGGCAGCAGGAATTAATTTATACGCATTTGTATGTTTATCTATGCACAACAATAACCTCTAAGAATTTTTAAAACTAATCCTCGTTGATAACGAGCGGTTATATTCCCAAAACTAAAACACGAGTTATTCTTAAATTGTAAGGATAAAATTATATTAAAGTGCAAGTACATCACTCGTTGTAGGCCTATACTAGACGGATGTTTATAACGCAAGTGTTTAATTTAAAAAAATTTCACCTTGCGTGGCTGTTGGTATAATCAACAGCGTCATAATATGAAATCTCACTAATTTAAACAATGTTTCGTACATTTTATCTTCAACAAACTAAAACGAAAAGGAGTACTACTAAATTTAATCATAAGGACATAAAAAATAAGTACGTATTTGTAACACATAACCGAATTACAATATCTGAAAAAAAAATACAGTCTTTAAGAGCAATATTTAATTTGCAGTAATTTCTGCACTATAAGCATTCGTGAAGGCATATCAACATTTAATGCTCTAAATGATAATCTACTACACATTTTTACATTATCAGGAAATATGGGAGTAATTTATTATCTAACAATGTACAGTACATGAGTATAGACTAACTCTTAGAACATGAAATGTCAAAAATGTCGATACGCCGTCAAGAATGGCTGTAGCAGGAAAAATACTGAAGTTAAAGTAGATCGTGCATCATCGCCTTTAAAGACATGCGGATATAACTATCAATGCATCAAAGTATGCATATGAACTAGAACAATCAGCAGTTACCTGACAACTTTACTGTTTTACATACATTCTTAAAATATAACAATACTGAGGCGGTAAATATTAAGTTCCGTGAAATTGGTGCTATGTATAACGTATCAAATATCAAAAACAGTGTCCAGCCAGAACATTTCCTGTAATTGATTACAAACAAAAGGCGCAAGACCAAAAACGCACTCAAGGGGGTGTTTTGGGGTTTTAACACCTCCTCCTTCGCTTAAAATATTAATTAATATTTCGCGATGAGTTTGTAGCTCACGAGCAATAATTTTGACATCTGATGAAATCTAACGACAATGCTAGGTTCCACACCGGGCCTTGTCCCCAGTCAACTTTCTACACAACTGCCATTACCGTTTTTCTTAAAGAACTCCGCTGGAATATATATTTTCGTAACTGAAAGAGGTGTTATAAAACTATGCTACAGTCGATATATTCATAACCATTTCTATGTATGTATATCTTTCGTACTACACTCTGGCATAACCAAATACATAACCATATGCACTGCATAGTCGCATAGTAAGTTGGGGATCTTTAAACTTTCTTAAGCGAGTATCTAACCGTAGCCAATCAAAATTCTCTTTCACTTGAAGTCGTTTGTTACTTTCGCCTGTGTGTGTATGCATTACGAGAAGGTCTGCAAAGTCATGTGTCTTTTGTACATCAGGCTTGAGAAATTAATAATATGATATGTCCGAAGAGTAATACAGGGAAATTTAATAATTTCTGGAAAATAACTATTATAGTGGATTGGAGTGAGCTGGGATGGGAATGATCGACGACAACCGTAAGTACTCGGTATTAAATAACCTTTCCATTAACGGTAAAGCACGGCTGGTTTTCTCATGGATCTCCCATTTTCCCCGCCCGTTTATTCCGGCACTGCTCCATACTCACCAGCGCTAAAGACCTCGATGTTAAGCGCTGACCAAAAATCTCACTCACTCACATCCACTGAATCAAGACATATAAAGTGTTTTTCGATTGTCTTCCCTGAGACCACAAGGTCATATAAATAAACCTGACAAATATCCAAAGGTAATACAGTCCAAAAGGCATGACCTTGAATTGCCAAGTTTCTTTTCCTAGAACAGTAAATTCAGTCTTCTCTCTATCCTCTGCGGCCACTTCACACTGCCAGTACTTTCTATCCTCTGGGGCCACTACACATTGCCAGTAACAACTTTTCTTGTCCAAGGTTGACAACCATTGGGACCCAGCCAGGCTATGCAAAGTATCTGTCATCTATCCAAGGAAGTGGGTATGGGTCTTTCCTGGTCACATCATTCAGCCACCGGTATTCCACAAAAAATCTTGTTGAGCCATCTTTCTTCTTAACCAACACTACAGAAGTTTACCATGGGCTGATCGATGGTTCTATCACATCTAGATCATCCTTCATTTCCTTCAGAATGACTTCAACCACCTCATGTGAGGACAGAGGCAGACACCAAGGGGGTTGCTTGATAGATCTAGCCTCTCATGTATCAATATGGGGGCATGTAACGGATGTTCTACCAAGATCATGTGAACCACATGAAAAGCATTTTGATTCATCCCTAAGAGTTCTGGAACAGCCTTCTCTTGTCTCCAGTACAGGTATTCCTTTGTCCTCTCCGGGAGTTCTGTATGTGGTTCTGGCATAGTATGCCTCACGAGGTCCTCCCTTTAAGACCTTAGACTCAGTTGTGTTTATCTGCGAAACATGGTTATACAATCCAATCGTGGCCCTCTCCTCAAGACGAATTGCCTTGTCGGTCAAGTTTATCATTCTAACGGGGAGATTATCAAAGCTTGATGAAACCAAAATCCTTGTTATAAGTGCTCCATCAGGGAAGTTACTCCCTCTTCTCATATGCTCAATTAACCCTAAGCGCCTCACAAATTTTCCTACATAGCACCCTGGTATCAAAATTTCACTAAAGCTGGCAACACAGCAGTTTGACATCTAACTACTGGCCAGCTGACCGATGATGATAATTCCGGTCGTGGTATCAATACCAACTCTGTTTAACCTACCCTAAAGACCCTCAGTCAAGTGTCCACGCAGTATCCTAGTTTGTGCAGTACATCTAGTACCAGTAAACACGCATAGGCAATATTTGCTATGTATACTTCATGTTGTAACTTGAGATCACGCAACTTAAGTTGCACAACTTTCCTTCCTTTCACTGCAGTTGTCTCACCAGTTACAGTTATTAACAGGCATTGTCCGATATTTTGATCTTGAGATTGCTGGGGAAGGACGACAGTAAGTTAATGGTCGCACCTGTATCTACGACTATCTGACAGGGTACATCATTCAGGCTGCCCTCTACCAGCAATGCATCGGGTTCCTATTTCACCGAACGTACTTGAAGGAATTGTGGAGCCGTACCTACATCAATCACCGACCTTCGCCCCTCAAGGCCGGTGTTTACATGTTTCCCGAATTTTGAGCTGATTGGCTGATCTCACCTGGCTCTCGGTCCTGGTTCAGTAGCCGATACTGTCTGCACTGGGCTCTCAGGTGTCCAGGTCGTCCACACTCTGGCCGCTTTTATTACCGATGGCTGCTGGAAATGACGATCATTGCGATCTTAAGTTCCTTCAGGGTATTCTCGATGCCGTTCCCCTCCTCATAGCTCATTAATGTCGTTGCACGTACCACTCGCCGATTCGCTAGCACATGCTGTGCTGACTCGACTTCCAGTGCACAGGCTACAGCATCTTGCATGGTATGAGGTGCTGCCAGACGCACTGCTAGTCGCACTTCCATGTCAGCAATGGCATCGATAAAGAACCCAATGACACTCCTATCTCGCGCCTCCTCTGGACACTCCTCCAGTGACAGTTGGGCTAGTATCATAATGTACTGCCAAGTTCCTGAAGTGACTCCCCAAGTCGCTGGCTGCGACTTCGAAGTGGACATGGTGAGCATATCGCAAATAGATGTCCCCGAAGCGCTACTCCAAGGCAGTGACTAAATCAGAATACTCCACTTTTCCAACCAAAGGCATGGTAACCCCGTCTGTATTCGTGTGCTGTGACACTCCTGCCGCCGATCTAGACATCGCAGAGTACTTTCCGTCGCTATCCTGATGTCTCGAATCTGGCTTCGTCGAGCTGCTATCCCGACACACCTGTCACTGTAGAAATTCCACCTCACATTCCGTCCTTAAGACATTCACCTCTTTCTACAGGTCGTCTTTCACACTTTCAATTTTCTTTACAACATTTTTACGAACACGATCGATTTTATGGTCCACCAATTCGCCGACATCAATTTTTGGTCCACCATTTGAAAAACACTTTCAATTTTCTTGTACACATATTACATTTTTGTATGCATGAGCTCACTGATTTATCTATTTTCTAGTCTACATTCTAATTAACGTTGTCTATTTTCCTAACACTGTCAATTTTGTTGTCTACATTCTCATTAACATTGTCTATTTTCCTAATACTGTCTATTTTCTTGTCTACATTCTCGTTAACACTCTCAATTTTTCTATTTACACTCTTAATATGGCTACTCAGTCCCTCCATTAGGGTTCGCAATCTTTCTAACTCACTAGCTATTTTTCCTGTAAGCATATACTTATAACTTAAATCTTCCTACCTAAGAAACCTTAACAAGTTTGTAAAAATATCTAACCATGTACATTTAATTGTAATATACATATTTAATATTTAATTTGGTTTTAAATAAATGCTTCCAACTTACTTCTGACACCTGTGTTACAAGTTAGGGCTAGGTATGTTGAGGGAAATAAAATTAATAAAGCTAACCTAATTTATTTACAATTATCCACACCAAAACAATATCTGTATGTCACTAATGATTAATAACTATCAAATAAAACATCAAACAACACAAACAATTATTATTTACATAAAAGTTATAACATCTAAATAATAAAATAACAGTCCTATATACAAGTTCTCAGTTCGTGATATGTCCCTCTGACCACTCACAAATGGTGGACCCAATGTCCTAACAGGAACACTGATAATTCTCTTGAGGCTTCGAAACTCCCTCGTCACACTACTCATTGATGCAAACAATATCGCTGAACACTTTTGAACTTTTCTTGCAACATGCCACTATCACCTAAACTCACACTAGATGCCTGCTGGCCAAACACTCTCTTGTCTCTGGCGCAGCTATATTTTATACCCTTAATCTAAATTCTACAATTCTCGCGGCAAATCTTTATTTCAAAGTTCCTAGAAGGATGTCGCATCAGAGTCAAGCACCATCCTGCAGGAGAGAGCACACACAGGAATACTCTATGACTGATTTGTGCTGTCATTCCAGTATTTTACGAAACCAGATATAGGCATGCTAAAATGTAACATATGATACATGAGCAGTAAAATGCACACCAAGATTCCTTTATTCTTACCGCTGCTATATCAGCTTACACTGCTCGCACGATAATAGCGGCACGCAGGTGGCTGTTGCGGCGCCACAAAAGGTAACATGAGCCATACAGTTCACTCAGAGGTCCCTTAGTTCTGTAGCCACTGTATCTTCTTACACCGCTCGGCAAGATACTCGTGGCTCGCAACAATATATACACAGGATGATTCTTAATTAAACCGACTCCTTTCGGGAGGTTTTTTCTTAAGATGAAAAATGTCGAAAACATTAACGACTTATAGTTTAAACTGATTATTACGGGTGGTACGCACCTTTAAAGTAAGAGGTTTGATAATGCGTTTGTGAACGTAAATAAGATACTACGTGATATAAAAGACTACGTTTCTGTGTAAAATTTACGTGAAAGAAGCTGTTAACGTTTTTGTTTTGTAAAATCATCCCTCTAACATTAATAAAAATTCGTGTAAGGGTAATAGTGATTGCTTGAAAAGCGGTAACCGTGCATTTTAATCAACATTTTTTTGATAAATTAAGAAACAAAAGCCTGACTAACAAAAAAGGTTGCCTTTGTCCGACACTCCTGGTTCTCGTTGACATTCTTAATATAGTATTTTCGCATGTTGATTAATAACGCCTGCCGCTATGCAACCTGTGTGACACATGCAATGCGGGTTGTCTACCACACGGGCGCAGTGCTATACACCTAGGTTTTGTGGGTATTTAGGCCATGTATGTGGCGTCAATTTTCACAGACCTACAGAGTAAGAACTGGAACTGAAATATAATACCAATATTAACAATGAAATATTAATGATAAAAATACTAACATATCGGTATAAATGACAGATTATTAATGGCTGTACTAGTCTTAAAAAAGCCGTTGGGCGGGATTAATGTTCACAGAATGTATTACATAGTTGTTTAAAGAGGCAAACTTAGATTTCGGCGCACAACTGATTATGCCCTAGTAAGAACTGTCAGATTCTACCTCATGCTTGGCGTATTTCAAATGAAATTTATTTATTTAATTAATAAGATATGATATATGAAGCACTGTTATTTTCATGAAGTCGTCAAATAATGGCCTCTACTTACCTAAATGTGTGCTCGTTTACTCAACTCGGTGCGATTTAATGTTGTTCACGAGACACTTTCCATCGTAAACTTGATAAAATAAATATTTAATAATGCAGCAAACCAATGTCCAAAGAAATCTTCAATGTAGTAACATTCTTGGTCATGTAGCTATTGTGATAGATCCTCATTAAGTTATAGAAATTGCTGTAGAACGTGTGCGCGCCAATAGTCAAACATGGCATGTCGCATCATGTGTCAGTGTAAGTTATTACGATGATAGCAAGAGCCCCTTGCCAGAATTACTAGTTCTCTCAAAACTATTCTACACATTCATTAGCAAGTACTGTATAGCAACAGAAACTAGCAATAAGATAAATATAATTCATAGGCCTATACATATCGACACGACTGAATAGTGTCATACCTTGCCCTTGTAATATTCTTATAGTAAATGATCAATATGTCCAGCATTGACTTCGATGCAGAGTACATTTACGGGTCATTGATTGCCGCACGCGGGAAAATATCCCACGTCTATCTGCGATGTAGTCTGAGGCGACGGAAATCCGAAGAGCAAGTTCTTCTAGTCCGTTCACTGGAGTCTCGTAAATAAATGAACGTATATAGCTCTACAAGAAGAAATGACAGATCTGGCGAACGTGACGGCAACCTACCTTACTGACCTATCCAATGACCTGCGAACCTTGTGTTCAAATAATCGCGTAGGCCTACACCTACACCAAAATGTGCTGGCACACCACCCTGCTGAAACCACATATCATTTCTTAGAGCCAGTGGATCATTCGTCCAGTACCGTAGTTCTTGTAGCGTTGCCTCCAAGAAAATGAGGTAAACATTGGCATTTCATCGTCGAGGAACACTTAGTTTTTTTTTTGTGCCTCTCTTAATAAATACAACATGCGGCACGGTAGTTTCCATGAGCTGCTCCGTATGCTAAGATCATTTATGTGGGTTCCGCCCAAGTAAACCGTCCATAATAAACGATGTTGTACCACCTTCGTAGAACAAGACACTGCTCCAACTTAGCAAATACGCATCGTCATGCCTTCTCTTGCGTCGGCGCACATGTGCCACGCATTCATAGTAGCTGCAGTGTTGAAAATGTTACATAACTAGTTATATGCTGATATTACAACACGACCTGATTAAGATTGTTACAACAAATAACACTTTTGCATACCTTTGGTATGTTTAATTCTTACATGATTGTTAATATCTAGCAGAGCCATTAAAAGTGCCTCATGAACTAAATTCCTGAGGAATGATTGCAGGAAACTTGTGGTGCAAATCATGAACGGTTCCTGTGATACAGCAAATGAATATATAATTTACATGGCTACCATTGTTTAAATATGCACCCATAAAATTTAAATACCAAAATGTCAGGTGTCCTTACTAAATTTGAAGCAAAACATGTGAACAGTTCAAAAGTTACTATGGAAAACTCACACACTCATACAAAAAAGATGATCTTATAAGTATAGTTTTGCTACGGAAGGTAGGCTAACAAAACGAGGTACCACCCATGATGGGGAAATTTCGTAATACGAATTAGGGTAGGAGACCAGGGAACAGAGGAACCTGGAGAAAAATTTTCTACAATGGCTTTTACATTTACCAAACTTGAACAGTCACCCTAAGTAGAAATAAAAATGCATACGTTACTCAAGGTTAATGTCAGAGATAATAATGCCAATATTATTATTATTATTATTTCAAAAGAGTTCACCCTACTGCAAGCCATCAACAAGTAAAGACTTAAATTAAAAATTTAAAAAAACCCCAACTCACATGATACTACATTTAAAATTGATCAGGCCAGTCCAGTAGAATTGCTCACATTCATTCAAAAAAAATGTAGAAAAGAGCTGATGTTCTTTAAATGGCTGAACAGATTTCTTTGAATCATAGCTAAGAACACACACAATCAACGGGTAACATGTTGTATCTGGTGGATGAAAGCTGCCTATACAGCCACCGGCTCATGTAGATCTCTAAAAATCCCATAAAGTATAAAAAAGAATACTACCCAATCTTATGAGTAAATTAGAATTGTTCATTTCAATAAGTAACCTAACTTTTACGCAAATTGATTTAATGCTGCTAGGGTACACATAGGGGCCACAATGGTTGAGTGTCAGATCGCTTGCCTCTTACAACAATCTGGGTTTGATCCCCACCAGGTGACCCCCGTGTCTTCGCATGTGGGTAGGGTACCATGCCAGATGATGATGCTGGTCAGCGGGCTTTTTCAAGAAACATACCCACTTACCGGGCCCTCTCCTTCTCGCGCTGCTCCATTGTATGGACTCGTTCAATATCACAACTCAGGGACGGTAGTAGCCTACAGAGTCCAGGTCAAAATGTAACCAACTCAGTGGGTATCACCCCCTCCCTAAGGTGCATTCTATATACAATACTACGTATTATACGTTACATAGTAGTATGAAGTTAAATTGAGTAAAAGTTAGGTTACTTACTAATTTACTCATAAGAGTGAGCAGTATTATTTTTTTATACTTTGTTATGGGATTTTTATAGATCCACATGAGCAGGTGGCTGTATAGACAGCTATCAACCACCAAGATACAACATGTTACTCGGATTAGAATCATCTTAAGACTCTACAGGTTTGGTAAACGTAAAGGATTTTGTAAAAAATTGTTCTCTGGGTTCTTCTGTTCCCTGTTCCCCTTCCCCAATTCGCATTATGAAACTTCTCCATAATGTGTGGTACCTCGTTTTGTTAGCCTTCTTTCCATAGCAAAAATAGGTACTTTACAGGGGACTAATGATTAACTTGGGTGGCTAAGACAATCCTATTTCCTTTTCCAGTTAGGCCCATGACAATTCTTTGCAGTTTCCATTAATCACGAGCACAGAGCACCTGTTGTCAGCTACTGCATTATTGTCAAGCATGGGGGCACCTTCCGAAAAAGTTCGTACAAAACACGACACAAACGATCAGGATAGTGAATTTGACTAAACATGCACAAAACTGTTTGTATTAATGTTTAAATGAGAAAAAAAGGCCTGGGAGAGGGAATTTGGGATTGTATAATGCCCCTAAGACTGACTTACATATGGGCCAAAAAATTTTTCTAATGACCCCCAGTGCCTACAGCTATTCATAAACTTTAGGTGCTACAAAGAGTTACATAAATAGGTACAGCAATAATTTGTACCAAGTTGCATTATGCCAGTTACTCCACCTCCTCAACGCATGGTTCTAAGCTAAAAACACTAGGCTTACTTCTTATCCCAACAATGTCTTATGCTGAGTTACATAGCCTGTTTGTAATAAAATAATTAAATACTGATTGAAAAATTTTACTTTGACAAAATCACTTTTTTGTAGCAGTATGTTTTTTAAGTTATAGTAAGAATGTTATGCAACAATTTTAAAACTAAACAGAATTCTTTTTACTGTGCCTTATAAAATAACACACGTTTCACAGTAGGTACATGAAAATAACTGTCCTTAACCTGTGAGAAAAAATGAATTTGTAATGAGAAATAAAACAAATTAAAAAAAGTTATTAAAATAATTTATTTTCCTTAAGTTTTCACAGAAAACTTTTAACACAATGTGTTGCGTAATTTTCACAGAAAACGATCACACAGAGGCTAGTTACGTTCTACGATTACTAATTACTCACTTCATTGTATTTTCCATGTCCTTGGCCTTTGCACATAATGCTACAATGCATTTTCTCAAACTTACTTTTCATATTAAAAATCTATACCACAGAATAAGCTCAGAAAATAAACTTTAACATACTTCATGAAAAAAATTTATAATGGTTGTCATCTCAGTACCAGTTACTATCTATAATGTTGAAACTGAGCTGACAAATAGCAACGCTGCAAAATTGTTTCTGATATTAATGGTTTATGAAACTATATACAGTATACAAATTTACTGGTTTCTGATTTCATACCCTCTTTAAACAACTTATGCAGACATAAGACTTTTACATTTACTTCAACAACAAATCTAAAATAAAAATTGTAAGGAAAAATTTTTAACAAAATGTTGAATAAAAAAATTTTACACTTCCATTCGGACTGGTCACACAAGACATTTTTCTTTTTGCTCTTGAATACATCTATGAAACACAGACATTCTTGCAGCAACAAAAAACTGCAATTTTCTTGGCAGCTAAATAGTTACTCAGAAGCATAACTTGGGTGTTCAATAAAACATTTCAACAATACTATCAACTTGCTTCAACAAACATTCCTGTAAACACTATTTATAAATTTCAACAACATTCCTTAAACAAAAATTAGTTTATTCTAGAAGGTTTTTACAACTGTGTTGTTAGAATAAGGGCAAAACTAGTTATGGCCACATAAATATTGTGGAGGGATACACTGACTGGATTATTTTCAGAATAAAGATAAAAATTTCAAATTGGTTTTGAATTTTAGGTAAGGCTATCTACACTAGCACATCATGATCCAATAAGCCTGCCGCTATAAAATTAACATTTAACAGAAAACTGTTAATTTAAAACAAACTATCAATACATATGTTTAAAAATGAATAAAGTTATAAGTATTTTTAAACAATTATTGGAAACCGTCATCTGATTTGGAAATACTGTACATACCTATAAAACTTGTACCAACTCCGAAGTTTTACAATCAAAAAGTCCAGCTTCACCCAAGTTAAAAACTTTTAGTTCTCAAGTTTATAGAATCAAATATTTACAATAATCACAAATAACTAAACTTTGTAAGTTCAAAACTCTTTAGTACATTCTGGCTTTTACTAAGGAATTTAAATATATTTATTAATTATAACTCGCAGATTCCAAACAATGTCCTAAACCATTAGACAAAGTAATTCTGTATCAGGGTGGCCACCCATTTGACATTTTGAAATTCCTGGTTTTTTCCAGGTTTTTCTCAAAACACAAATTGCAGGCCCAAGAGCTAAATTTTCCCTTAAAATAGTTGATTTAGTGACCACAAATTAAAAAAATAGTGACTAATTTAGTGACTTAAGCTCGTAATCAAAGACATACATATTACAATACACAAACAAAATAAGTAGGCCTAACTTACGTGTTATTTCAAAGCATGCACCAATCATGCCCAGTAAAAATACAAATAATAAATAAAAAAATAAAACCAAAATACCTTGGCGTAAAAGAAGATGAAGTACTAGCACACCAATTTGAGAATGTAAACAACTAATAAATAGTTGATGCACAGGACTGTATTAAGTTCATGGAATAAATTTTTTCACTTTGTTAACACAATAAAATATGTACAAAATCAGGCTGAAAAAGTTCATCACTTTATTT
>PNEQ01042781.1:0-33632 GCA_003012365.1 Medauroidea extradentata | reverse complement strand
TGTGTGTGTATGTATGCGTTGTGTGTGTGTATGTATGCGTTGTGTGTGTGTATGTATGCGTTGTGTGTGTGTGTATGTATGCGTTGTGTGTGTATGTGTGTGTATGTATGCGTTGTGTGTGTGTATGTATGCGTTGTGTGTGTGTATGTATGCGTTGTGTGTGTGTATGAGTTGTGTGCAAGAGATTTTCTCAATTTTTACATACTTATTAACTAAAATATTTTCTATTTATTAATTTCTGAGTTTCTTCTGTACCTCCAAAGTATTGATTATTTAGAGTTATATGCATGTATAACACAGTAACATTCTGTTATTACGTTTATGTAGAAGCTGAAGAATGGAGTCCTAGTACCTATTTAGGAAAACGCTCTGAAATGATCGAATTACACATGCGTAATTAAGTATATTGCAAAAAAATTATTTATGCATTAAGCAAAAAAATTGTAATTGGAAAATTTTAACATAGATTTACTGTACTGAATAAATATGAATATACAAGTACATAATTAATACAGCGAACAGTTTTATAGATGTAGCCAACGAGTATGTTTAATACTATTATATAACCGGCAATGCCCAGTTAAATCACAGTAATTACGCAACAAGTTAAAACGCCTTCTTTTAACAATATTTAAAGTTTCATTTGCGATATAGCAATTTTATGTCAGTACAAGCACATACATTCCAGGACAAATTTGAAAGAGTGGGCGTTTTTAATACGAAACATTGTTTGTGTTGAAACCAAGTCGGTGGTAGAAACCTAAAATAACTATTCATTTCTTCGATCCTCTAAGGACTTCCCACAGTGTCAACTGACGTCACGTACAAACAAACAATTGCCAACTTTATATTTACTGTGGCCGTGTTTTGTGGAAGGCGGAGGTAGTGTCGGATAAATCCACCACGTCCCTTCACCACTGTACGACGAACAAGCGAAAGGGAATGCCTACAGCCTGCCCGACGTAGCGCACACGTAATTAAACTCTCTCCCTGCTAGTACTGGCAACCTAGCACTGCATACACCTTGGCCAGGTTCCGTACATTCCAGGCGCTCCTCCAGGCGCGACCGCTGCCCCGAAGTAACAGAGCACGGGGCGAGTCGATCCCACCGATCCGATTCCACTAACGAGGTCACACGGTCCAGCGACCTTATTGCTTCGCTCGCCACGAGGGAAGAAAAAAGAGGTGGGCCGGCACTTCAATTTGAGTTTCATTTTAGCCAACGAGCCCCCTACTGTTTTCAAACAAATGAGGAGTCTATTACATGCCAACTGTTTGTGAATAGTCGAGCAGGAATTATCTTTTACTGACATAGCAAAGTGAGTGGAATGATAATCTTTATTCCCGATGCCAATTCCAGGGTGTTTAAAAAGTCACCCGAAGCTTTTCTGGAGTATAATCCGTATAGGTAATGGCGACAATTTTGTATTGCAACCTGCAGCTTACCTAAACTATTACGTGAGATAACTGCCTTCAAAATTCGTATTTATAATGATTATTTGTGCAAGCCATTGAAAACGACGCTGAACACATTAACGGTTTTTAACATTGCTTAGTGTTATAGAAAACCAAACATACAAAAACAGTGTTTGAACTTCGGAATACGTACAAATAAAATTAGGGGTTGCCTATCTTTGAAGTGCTTACAACTTTAATCGTCGTCTTGTAAAATGGTAATTTTATGGACACGGACACTGCCGTTTGTCAGATGTTCTTCCCTTTTTTTGCAGATCTTGGCACACGAGTTGCCGTTATTTACTTTTCTTTATATATAATGTAGCTAATCAATATTTTGACGTAGTAAAACTGTAGTGCTACATTTTTTATAATACTAAATTGTGGCTGTTTCGTCTGTAATTTCGTCGGGTGATTCTCTTCACCCTCGTCTAGTGAGTAATTTTTCTACGAGAGATTTTGTGTTCTATTTAAATTTCATCTTCCTGTGTAATGAGGGTCCACGTCTTGGCCTATTCGCGTCTCGGTGTATTTACGTCCTGGTCTATTCACACGCTGGACTATTGACGAGCTGACCTCCTTTAGTCTCAACTACTGATGTCCAGTCATTCTGGCCTATTTTGGGGCATTTTCTTCGCATTTTCGCCTTCTTTGTTTCGCCGCTGTAACTGGGAAATATGAAGTCATTCCAGCGTCATCTACTCTTC
Organism: Medauroidea extradentata; assembly: GCA_003012365.1. Classification (NCBI taxonomy): domain Eukaryota; kingdom Metazoa; phylum Arthropoda; class Insecta; order Phasmatodea; family Phasmatidae; genus Medauroidea; species Medauroidea extradentata. The sequence goes on along the minus strand of PNEQ01042781.1, from coordinate 31,470 downwards.
CACAGCGGGACTTTGAACAGATAAGCCGCAGATAAATTTATGTTTTAAATCCATAAATTAACAGCTGTTACACTCACATTTTTTCAATGTATTGTACGTTTTTAATAATTAATTTTAATATTTACATTAAATTTTCTAAGGCCTAACGGACGCATCCAATTTATTTGTAATTTGTTTTTTATTGATTTATTACGTAATTTATTCGGACGTACGGTATTTATTTAGCCTAGAGAATGGGCATTTGTTTTGATATTTTTTGTATAAAAGAATTAATGTATTATCAATTTACTATTTACATGTTACTTTACCTGCAAGATTTGGACTTGAATACTTTAATTATAATTGCAGCACTAATGGACTATTCATCGACGTCAACTATTTTTTTTTAATTTTATAAAGAAACTAAATACTTAATATTAGAACGAAATTTAAAAAATTATTTTGAGGAAACACAACTTCAGAATTTCCAGTTAATATATTTTCCTCTGTTGTCAATTGTTTATTAAGGCGAGAGAGCCTATTTATTTATTTAAAAAATTATTTTTCTTTGCCCGTACGTATGATAACCCAGTTTTTATTTAATCGTGCTTTGTTTCCACTTTGTTATTGTTTGTTTACAACAGCTTACTCTGGTTATTGTGTGTTTCTTAGTGTGCCACCTTCTGTTCTTTTGTCTTTTTATTGGTGGCCATTTTGTGATATTAATTTGCCAGAGACTGTAGTTCTTGCTTTGCTTTACGATTAATTGCTATTTAAAAATATTTCGTTAACCTACCATACGGACCGACGCGACGCGGACACGGACACATTTGAAGGTAATGGTGTGTGCTAGCCACTAGTACCGAGAGAAAAAATTTTCTTCATTGGATCGTACTGGATACAACCACCTCAATTAACGACAATATCACGGGACAGCAAATATATTACATGCCATAAGGTGGTAACCTTCATTTTTGTGTGAATGTGGACAATTTTTGAGGGCTCTGCCTACCACGAGTTTCAGAAGCGTTGTAATGTGCGGGGTAAATAAGTATTTTTACGAAACTATTTCGCATGTGTCCACTGTATCATGTACAGAAAGAAAAAAACACTTCTGACACATACTGAATACCTCTGTTAAGATACCATGCTCATTAAGTGCATTGTTTTGAAACCCTCCAACATCGCTAGTATCCCCTTTTCAGACTTCCGTTATTCAAACTCTACTAATCGGATCATGCGCTGAACGTTGCTACAGAATTTGCAACTATAAGCAGGGCCGTTGCTGCTCACTTTGCCGCCCTGTGCAAAACATTCGTAACGCAAGTAGCGAAATTGGGATAAAATAAAGTAAGAAACATATTAGTTAATCAGTTTTATGTACTAGTTAAGGAATATTTGGCAGACAAATTGAGTAAAGACATCATACTATAGGGGGTTAGGGAAAAACTGAGCACTCACAAATGTCCTGCTAAATTTATATTTTCAGCCAATTCGTACATTTCCGCGCGTAACGGCTATCGACGGGAAATGTCTTAACATCTCTCTGGACACGTCACTTCATGTTTGCACGTGTAAGATAAAATATGCAGCCGGTAGGAACCTATATAATTTGATAAAAAGATCATTAATTATACAAAACAAAATTATATTGATTTCGGTTACTTTTATTTCGTTGTAGGCCTATTTAAATAGGAAAATACATGGAACTATATGGCGTAATTGCACTACCAACCAAACAAACAGTAATGTATCATGAGTTAATATTCCATTGTATGCGGTAACGGCTGGTGATATTTTTCAAAGGTTAAATTTTTAGTGCACATTTTATCCCGAACGACCTATGCAGGATTTTAATTTTTCAGTCTATCCTCCCCCGCCGCTACCTTAACTTTTCTGCCAGCCTGTGCACTTCCACAGTTTGCTACGCCAGCCCTGACTATACCATTATATGGTCAGCGCTTACTTAGTCCTATAGTAAAAGTGGATCGGGGGAAACCTGGCACACTTGTCCAGGGCTTTGCTCGTGGCGTTGCACCTTTCGATGTGCGCTTCAAGGTCGCCCTTATAGCTTCGTCGGATCCAGGCTCCTAACACCCAAAATTGCTGAAGTAGGTGCCGCCATTAAAACAGTTTTTTTTTCGTATAATTTAAATCTGTATTAAACTAGACAATGTTAAAAATAACATGGTTTTATTTAACGTGGTTATTGTGCCTTGCAAAATTTCGACCGTAAGGGCGCGGTATAAAATATTTTTCACGTATTTTTTATATATACACGCACACACATACACATACACATACACATACACATACTTGTACCAGGTACTTTATTTCTTATTTTAGAAATAAATTGTTCTTCCTCTTAGGAAATTTTCGTTTCTCTCGTAGTTTTTTGCGTAATGACTCGTAAACGTCAAAATTTGCATTTTACGGTTTTATGTAAGTCACTAAAACCAACGGACACACCAAACTGAAAACATCACAGTGTATAAAACTGTTGTAGGCTACAATTTGACATACGCAAAAACAAAAAATATTACATTATTGTATTTAATTTAAAATGCATAATTTTTAAATGAAAATTTAATAATTTCGACTATTTTTTAAAAATATTTATATTTTTTTTTTGTTTTTATGTGTGTAAAGTTATATCCTACAACATTGTTATACACTGTGGATTTTTTTCAGTTTGGTAAGTCTGTTGATTTTAGTGGCGCATATAAAACCGTAAAATGCAAGTTTTGACGTTTACGAGTCATTACGCAAAAACTATGAGAGACCAAAAAATTTCATAAGAGAAAGATTTAGTCACAATTTATGTCTAAAATAAAAAAACACATCTTATACAAATGTAAAAATAAAAAATGACGTCGAAAACTGATTTAAGGCGCGCTTTAAACACTAATACTTCAACTGCGGTTCTCTCAAGTTAAACTAGGCTGTGGAATGCACTACGTAGTAGTCGCAATTTTCTACCAATGTTTTCCTACAGAATTATTTCACGCGAGTTTAGGAATATCATATAGTAAGAACGAAGATATGTTCACCATCTTCAATCTTAGCGGGTAGACCCCTAACGTCGATAGTTACAGTAGGATCAGTTAAGTATTCAGAACAATAACAAAACTTTCTTTGGAAAATTTAATTTCGTCATAAATTGTATAGCATGTACTTAAGGAGGTTACTGAGCAAGGTGACGCTATGGTAACACGTTGGATCAGAATTCTGGAGGAGCCGGTTTCGATCAACCGACTACGGCCATCCTGATTTCGGTTTTCCACGGTTTCCCGAAATCACTTCAGGTGGATGGTTCATTAAGAAAGGCCATGGTCAACTTCTACCCTAGCTCCCGTCGTTGCACCAAGTAGTGTGTCATCGCCTATAATGACCTTGCTGTCGATGAGACGTAAAACCCAATTACCTTACCTTAGCTTAAAAAGGTTAAATGTTTAAAAAATTTAACTCGTGAGGCTGTTAAATTTGTTAACTTAAGACTTTGAATATCCACTAAAGTGTAACACCCCTATAAATGCAATGTCAATTTGAAGACATTTGTTCATTTAAATAATAATAAATCACATATTCTTAAATAACATAAACTATCATCCAAATCCGTTTTGGAAGTATTCTATTGAGTCATTCGTTTTTGCTCGAAAATTATATTTTAGAAGTTTACTTAAATTGTTTTGACTACTATCTGTTGCTCCGTGGCTTATTAATTGTAATTAAATACGATAAATTTTCAAATGACTTATATTTTTACGCCTCCGAAATAACTATTAGTTTTCTGCAAATAACTTTGTAACAGTCCGGTTGAAGCAAGGTTTGACAAATACTTGTAATATCACATTCTTTTTCCTGTTGTGACAAAGTTCTGAGTGGAAAGGATAAAATGTCTACGTTCTTACTGCACTTATTTGTAGTGCACCACTCGCACAGATCCAAGAAAAACCGGAAACTAGAAATCCGTAGCACTCTTCCCCTGACAGGAAATTTGGGATTTGAGAAGTAAACTCTCTCTCTCTCTCTCTCTCTCTCTCTCTCTCTCTCTCTCTCTCGACCCGCTGAGTGCAAACTTTGCCACTGCAACGTTGTCGTACTTCCACCTTCTTAAAAAAAACCTTAAGAAAACTAGAAAACTAAATATCGCTTTGCGGTATTTCTGAAGTAGAGGTAAACACTCTTGAAGAATTGTACGTGACATAAAGATTTAAAAGTTCTTATTTTAGCCAAACTCAGAGAGAAAACTTGTATTTCTAATAAGAATAAAATAACCGCAATAAACACTGGGTTATTTAGTAAAATATTGTGGACGTACGCCGTTACTGTACTATGTTGCCTCAAAATACCACGAGCAAACGAAATTAACAATAAAAGAAAAAAAATTAAATTAAAAAAAATATGTACTAAGTTTTCAAACTGAAGAAAATTATAAGAGAATTTATCCTACGAAAATCCTTGCAAATCTGAAAAACGAGGAACGTGGGGCGAAAGTAGCAAAATGGTGATAGTCGAGTAAGCAAGGTAAAAAGAGGGCAATTGTCGCTGAGGCAACTTACACAACAGCTCATATTACTTGCAGAGCAATAAAATTGTTAGTGACGTAGGTGAACTATTCCTGCAACTACCAATTGTATACGCCTTTCGTTTTTGCTATTAATTGTTATTAGTATTTTCATGGGATAAATTGTTTTGTACTTTTTTCGTTTTAAAACTATGCATACAATTTTTTGTTTAAATAATCATCTAATTTTTATACTTATGCATGTAAATTTCGTAATAGATTTTAAACAAGCGGACTTTGTACGGAACAACGGAACAGACAAACAAAGAGATGGACAAGAAACGAGTTAATATTGGACGGTCCTTCAGTTCTGAGCTATTGTTCAAATGTAATTTCTCTCATTTGTCGGGAAGTTAAATTAAAATATGTCAACCCAACTGGCAAATAAAACTACAGTAGACAAACAAAAAACTAGTTATTAAAACGCTGTAAAATAAGAAAATACAAGCCGAATTGGCTGCGGTCAACACGTGCATCAATAATAAAACCTAAACAAATTCCAGAGGAATTGTGTCAAATGATAAAAAATACAAATAAACTAAAAATAAAAGTCCTATATAAATAACGAAGCGAAATATTAAAACATACTGGAAAAACTCAGCAAAGCTCTGACAATTCGCAGGATGACGACAATATTAATACAAAACAGGATGTTCGAACAGCGACGTCACAAACACAATACTAAGCTACAGAGCAATAAAAACCCTGAAGAACATGTATCGTCCTAGACAAACTCCTCTTTCCAATTAGTTTTTTTTTCTTTTCTTGTTTTTCATGGTTCACTATTGGTTTTATAAGACGACAAAGCACTGCAATAAACGCAAGTCTACAATATTCCGTCAAATTATTTACGTTCCTTGCAAGAATCTTTCGAGGACATGTAAAAAACTACACGCAGAACCAAACAATCTTCTTCACTGTTCAAAACACGTAATAATATTTTAAGACGATTTAAATTAATTGTAGTGTGGAAAATACTGGTTTTTCAAAGAACACTCCTCAAAATGGGTGCAAATCGACCCTTAAAGATAAATTATTCATATATGTTTAGAGATACTGAGTATTAATATACATTTTTATTCTCGTACTTTCTTCTTACATTGTCAAACTGCAACTACAACTAATTAAACCTAAGTTGGACAATATGTATATATATTTATGTATTAAATTTGCCCGGTCTTCTGAAGTTACCCCATGTTGGGCGCCACTTGCCGTGCGCAGTCGTCACAGGCTTTGTCTACGCCATGATTCGGAGAGTAGAAATTGACACCAGCAAAGAAATGTCCTCGCTTTGCATTAACGGTGCGTACATATACGTGAACATATAGTAAAAAAAGCCTGTGAAAAAAAAAAAGACTGACTGGCATAAACGTTCAAGTTTACGTATTGCGAAAGTTGTCCGAACAGAGGCCTTCTTGGGGCAAAACAGCGATAGAAAGCAAACCGCAATACTGATAATCTAAAACTCATGTCGGGCAACTTAGAATAAATTTAAACCAAGTTTGCTTGTTGCAATGCAGCCATCGCTGCGACATGTTTGCGACGATCATCAGAGAGGATGGGTGGCGTTGATCGCTCCTCCTTGGTGTCCACAAGCATGGCGTGCTTACGTGATTCTACATTATCTCGAAGGTAGCAATAAATCAGCTAGATGGACGTCAGCAGATCCCTCCAGCCTAACTAGGTGGTAGGTCGCTCCATCAAGACAGTGTGGAAATAAAAGAAGACTAAAGAGGCAGTCGCAGACAAGCCTATCCCTGTTATTCATATTCCCAATGATAGATCACACGGCAGAGTTCACAGACGAGCCAATTCTCTGTAAGAAGTGGAGGATCTTTATCACAGTTTCCTGCCTGACCTGTATATTACCATAAACCAGAAAATACACCGTCCTTTTATAAGAACTTTTATTATAAAATATTTCATATCTACCTTCCTACCTAACCTGAAGCACTATGTAGATTAATAGACCCAAAAATTCCCTTTATTATCTTAAAGCAGACTGGACACCAAATTATTGTATGAAAACCTGACTTACGATGTTGGTTGACAGTTTGTTAAGGACATTTTCAACCAATAATACAAGCCCAACTGCTAATGTCCATTATCCTGAATTGCGAGCACACAAAAATACGAAGTTCGAGAGCCAATAACTTGACGGAGTGAGTATAGGCCGGTGAATTTCAGCCTGACGTTATAACGTGAAATTCGCACGATTGCGTACCTATTATACATAAATACCCGGTTTATAAAACGCCTGCAGATAGGCGGGATTCAAAGTTTAAAGTTACAAGACAGTACAGTAAGTGGGATGTACGTCTCGTCGACAACGAGGTCATTAGAGACGGTGACATGCAACTTGGCACATTGACAGGAACTGGAAGAGGAGTTGGCCTTCGTTAAGGAACCATCCTAGCATTCACCTGGAAACCACGGAAAGCCGAAATCAGGATGGTCGTAGCCGGGGATCGAACCCGAATCCTCCCGAATGCGAGTCCATCGTGTTACCACTGCGCCATCTCTCTTGGTTACAAGACAGTAGGTAAACGGTAACGGTGCAGCAACTTCATCTCACATTTTGCGTTTCACATTATCGTGTGATGGTTAGTGTGTGTTGAAAAGAACCTAGACAGTATAATTTCTAATGATTCCGGGAATCAACTTGTGGGATCCCATAATGGACACTAGCTTCATTCGTCTGAACACCTCGTTGGTCGCAATACAGTCCATTTAACTATGATGGCACATGCCGTTACATCTCGTTTTCTGACGCATTATAAGATATTATCTTCACTTCCTAATTTTAATGTTTAACCCTCGCGCCATCACATAGCTTATCCATTTTTTAAACATTTGAAAGCCACACTCAGGGCCATTTTTTCAAAGAAACCCTACTTTACATAGATTAACTAACGAAAGGTATAGTCGTGAATGTTTTGAGTAAAATTTCGTTGTCCGAGAATTGTTGGCTTCCAAACTATCCTCACAAGAAGTGAATACATACAAAGACTTTTTTTCACTGCACGTCCTATGCAAAGCGAAGGAAAGGTAACTGGGCGCCGACCTATTCCCACGTGACTACACACCCTCTGTATGTCACGGGCCATGTAATCGTAATGCAGCTATATGTATCACTTACTTTACTTTTCTTAGCTTCATAATTTTAATTATGTACGAACTACAGTAAGTTAAGCATTTGCATGCAATTACAGGTAGCATACTTCAGTAAAACCATGCGAAGAAACTGACTGCTGACAAGACCTTAACATACTCTACAATTTCGAAAAGGAATACTTGAAATCAAAGTTGGAAATTGTCAATAAAAATTACGATTAAACGATACTAACATGTTCCGTAAATGCTCAGAGTTATCTTTATGTCATCAGAATGGCATGCACTAATTTTCTCGGAAAATTTTTTCATATGTTTCTTCTGTATTTACACTTTAACGTTTCAGATAAATTTCAATGCTGCAGAATATTGGCATCAGAACAGATTTTCCAAAGCAAAATATGATATTTTATAATTCTTTTTGTGAACATGTACATTAGTTAAACACAAAACTTAAAAAAAATCCTTATATGGCAATATATTTTATAGAAATGTCATGGATAATATTTCTTGTTTGACAAAGTTGTATGTATAATAAATCCACTGAGAACTAATAAGTTTTAAATATATTCCCCAATTAAAACTCAGTGCATTCAAGCTTGAAAGGCGGAGCCCTTACTGAGGTAAAACATTAATATTTTGGATAAAGTTTTGACTACTGCAGAATATTCTAGGTTATCACCTAAGTGACACAATTTTAAGAATACTAACATTAATTCATGAACAAGCAATATAGAAAATTATAAAGAAAAAAATATGCTACTCAGGGTATTTTCCTTATGATCTCCAGTAGAAGTCCTCTTATAACCTTAAGTGAGGTTAATTCCACTAGGCTACAGGTTAGGAAAATAAACGAATTCCTTATGAAAGAGTTTGGTAAGGGATGATTTTCGCCAAGGAGCTGTGAAATGAGAGATGGCAACAGAATTAACCTTAGCTAGGCTTGGCAAAGAGAAAATAAACATGTTTTTAAAATTGAAAAAACATTAATTTCAGCTTTGTAGAAATACATTATTTCAATATAAGTTAAAGATCTGCAAATCAGAAATGACGACCCCCCGATTCACCCCCCTCCCCCTTACTTATACCAGTGCAACTATGCGGCAGAAAGTATCCGTTGCTGAACTAATAACTCGAGACGGGAAAAATCGCGGGTTCATTGACCTGCAAGCTAGCTTCCAAGGATACATGTGAAATCGTGTCGACAGTTAGTAGCTGTTTATTAGCTGCTCGCTGACAGTGAAATGGGCCTGTATTCACTTACAGTTTGATTATTGGCTCAGCTACTTCCGAGAAGCGTGGAGTAAGCAACAGCGAATTGTGAACGTGACACAGGCCAATAGTTGCTGGAATTCCAGCTTGCGCGTAAAGAAGACGCGAAATTTTCAGGTTTCTACTAAAAACTTTGAATCATAATTTTGTGAAAAACGATTCATTGTTTCTATAAGGCAGTGTTTTTGAACGCAAAGAGACTTCATCTACCATCACTTCCAACATTGTAACGTGAGTGTAAAGCTTTTTTTTTTTTTTTGCTAACGCCGCAAAATTAAATTTATTTGACATCATATTGGAAAAAATTGGTACATATTGTCACTAGTAAAACTCAAAGCTACATTAAAAAAAAAAATGAAATGAGATAAGCCGGGTCATTGATAAAGCACGAGTCACACAAACCGAAGCGACGCAATATTCACAAAGCGTAATTCAAAACAAAACATCATGATCGAAATTGAACTGGTGATAATCACGTTGTTTGAAATGTGACACAGAAACAAAGTAAAAGCAGAGATATTCAATCGACAGTCATAACTTTGAGCACTGCTGGAAACAATATTCCAAACATTTTTCAGTCCTTTTTATCATACGCGGTTCTGTTTCGTCCGTAAATTGCTATCTCTGAAAGCCTTGATTCAGCAAATAAAATATTACTAGATCTATCATTCGATAATAAAACTCAACAGCGACTCGCGCAAAAAAATATAGAGAAATCGTAATGTTGTAAATACATACAGGTCATGTAATATAACACTAAATTATGCCCTAAACCTGAAAAGAATTGATACATTGACGTGAAAGAAAATATAATTCACCACTTCTGTTAAATTAATGTTTGTTATTTATATTCTACAAATCGCGCTTAAGAAATTAAAATTCAGTAGTGTTTTTTATTTTAGGAAATAACAAATCTCACCGTCTATTGCCATACATGTGCAGCAATTAAATGTTGAGAAAATTTTAGGTTGTTTAACTTAACTGCAAAATAATAGTGTGTAAATTATATATATAGTTTGCATGATTTTATTTTCTACTAAATTTGTGTTCCTCTTATTGAACATGATTAATTTTAGCCAAAACTTGAAAATTGGACAAACAAGCCAGAATACTTATACGTATGATATTTGAATTAAAGGATTAGCAACTGCAGTAATGTACAGTACGTTCTGATAGGGGCTGCAGCAGCCGGGTGGTCAGAGTTCTCGCCTCTCACCAAGGCGATCCGGGTTTGATTCCCGGTGGGGGTCGGTCCCCGGATTTTCGCATGTGGGAATCGTGACGGACGATGCCGTTGGTCGGCGAGTTTTCTCGGGAATCTCCCCCTCCCCCCTCTGTACGTATCATTCCGGCGCTTCTCCATCGTAGGGCGTCATTTTGTGTCATCCTTCAGGGTACACAAACTGTCTACGAGCTCCCATTCATATAATCTGCATTCGTAGTACGATACCCCAGACCGCAGGTATCCTCGTATTTTTTTTTTTTTTTCTTTCCGTTCCAATACCGCAGACCAGAGGCGAGGAGTGGTCGTGCTCCAAGGCAAGCGGTAGAAGATCCGACTATACACTTTGAGCATGCAGGTGTGTTACTGGAGAATATGTTCCTCGCCTCTTACTCGCTACTGGTTGTGGAGTGTGTGTCTTTACCAGTCAAATAGTTACACAGGCAACTGATAATTATTAGAGACCTGAAAAATTCGCGTTTTCTTGTAGGAAAAAACTAGAGTTCCTACAACTATAGGTCTGTATCACGTTTACAATTGGCCGTTGACTTACTCGACACTTCCTGGAAGTAGTAGAGCCAGTAATAATATTGTACCTGAATACCAGTCCATTTCACTGTCAGCGAGCAGCTAATAAACAGCTGCAGTCTGCACGATTTCACATATATTCTTGGAAGCTAGCCTGTAGGTTAGTGAACCCACGAATTTTTCCGGTCTATAATAATTATTAATTGTGTATAGTCCTGCAGCTCAACTTCATGATTATTGGCAGAGTGCTTTTGTTCAGAGTTATTATTCATTTGACTGTGCCAATCAGTACATGAATAACTGTGACACAACACGTCTGTAATTTGCGAGTTTAACCTCCAGACGTTGTATGTTAAGCCATCCAATCACTGACCACAAAACAGAGATGCAGGTGCGCACGTAAGGCGCTGAAATAAAGTGCTGCAAAAATGTTTTCGTGGAAACTACCGGGCCCTAGTCATTGCCAATCACAGCTTTTCCTAGAACACTTTATGCCTGGCTACAGCTGCAGAGTAATTATCACTGGTAGTTATTTCCTTAGTGCATTTCGTGAGCCTTTATAAATTGGTGCAAAATTGCATGGCAATATTTTTTGGGTACAATAAACATGCCTACAGAAACAAGAATGTTTTTAAATCATCGGGTCATATGACTTACAATGCATACATAGCACGTGGGCTGAATCGTGTCCTTTCTTGGGGTCACGACGTTGGACTTCTTGAGTCACGGAACAAGTCTTCTTGAATATCCAAGTGAATCAAGCGAGCTCGGGTGATCGGATGTAGCAGCTATCGACAACCGCGGTGGTGTAGTGTTCACGCCACAGGCCTCCAACCACTTTGATCCTGGTTTCTAGTCCCGACGAGGTCCCGTTCTTTCGCTCGTGGAAAACTTGGTGGACTTTGTCGAAGGCTGGGTGGGGTACTACACGCTAAAAACACATTATTCGCCATAACACAACGTTTCTTTGAATATGTACAACTGCAAAATTAAGAAATTTAATGCGTGAAGTAAAAACAATATTTTACATTTTTTATGATTTTTTTTTCAGCATTAATCTTCCTTTCAGAAATCTAGATCTAACGATACCAAAATTCATAGACATATTTTAACACTAGCACAGATTTTGTAACGTTACTGTACACTTTAAACAAAAAAACTTTGTTTGTGGCAAAGCTAATTTGCAGTGGCTCATAATAAAATACATTTTGTGGCAAAGACATGTTTTCAATCTGTATCCTTGACATTCCGTCGTTGCTCCATTGCAGGACTTGACTACATTCCTCTGGACTCAGTAGACTCCTACGGGTACTCAGTTTAGAAATCGGCTATTTCAGGGGTTTCATGTCCAGCCCTAGGATAATCTTCTCATACGCTATTTGTTTTTATTTTAACTGTTTGTGTTACTACCAGTACGAACGTGATTAATAATGTTTGAAGTATACTACGCGTCATACGGAATTGTGAATAAGTGTATATTAGAAAACCTCAACAATATGGATAGATTAGAGGTTGGCATGTATTTTTTTGTTGTTTAACATTCCTACGTTCACCAACAGCTACAGTGCGACGATATGAATCGGAATATGAATTTTTCAACGTACGGTATTGTGGAAATTCACCGCTATTCTCAGATGCCCACGGTTACTCTTTAACTTTAACGTAGAACTTATTAGTTACAGTTAAAACACATGAAATATCGATTTTCAAGGGTTGATACCTCCCTTACAAGTTATTGTACGACATAGATCGTAGGGTATTTTATGCCCCATTTTTGCATAGGTAACCACCTCATAACTTTTGAACCCGTAGTTTAGGTCCACCCTGAATATAGGGTTGAATTTTCGCTGCATTATAACCGGAAGCAAGCATGTCGTGATCTGAAGGAATAATTTCCAGAGGGATTACCTTATTCTGGGGCAATAACAATTTCTCTTCCTGACATCATATTCGAGAAGTAAAAGGGCCGGTGCTTCCGTGGGAATGTTTACCGCTCTGCTCGGCAGATAGTGCATTGTGGATGCGCCTCTTTAAAGAAGAGGAGAGCCCGGGCTTCGGCCTGGAGGGGACAAGGGTAACTGTGTTTACAGGGGAGCCAGCATCGACACGAACATCCATCAGACCGCTCTAGAACGATGCGTCTTTTGTCTGCTCTTAATTTATCTTTGCCTCTTCCTCACCTCCGGCTTATTCTCTGCAGCCCCGACCCGCTACTGAAACTTTTCTGCTGGGCATCTTGGCGTCAACACGTCACAACTAAATAAGATGCATATTTTGAACACTTGGCCAGCTTGCAACACGAGGTTGTCTGTGCTGACAAGAATTTTTTTTTTACTTGTTAACTAAAGTAAGCTATTTTCATGACATCAGAATACTTGTTTTGCACCTTGATTTCTTAGGCGTTTGTGCCAAGATAGTTTGTCAACAATATTAAATGTAATATGAGTTACAGAATGAAATTTTATTTCAAAAGGTTATAGAGGGAAAAGAATGGTTACGTAATATTTGCGTACGTTGGCAAATCAATATATTTAAATGTATGGACAAGAAAAAATGTCTGCCGTAAATAAAAAACGACTCGCAGATTCACCAACACATAATACTTCGAAAAAAAAAATTGAAGCAAATGTGAATTTTACAAAACGAGTCAGGACAGTATTATAACTAAAGATTTTTTTGTCACATTGCTTTTTAATGCTGGGAAGAGAACATGAAAAAAAAAAAACAGTAGAACCACATAAAAAATAAGCTCGACTTCGCGGGAAAATTTCCCAACAGCCAAATGGAAAAATAATTGGAGTAACTTATTGGCTCGGCAGCAAGGTAATAAAATATCAATACATTTATTGTAAATATGTAATCCCCTCACATTTACATTGAGAAATATGCTGTTGAAAAATATAAACCAATTAGTTAATTCTAGTATGATATAACGGAATGCCGGAATCTATCAATTTTGTTGGAAGAAGCCCGAAATATAAAATGAAAAATAATGTATCTACAGTTGTTGTTCCCGTAAAGCCTCATAGTTACTACGTAATTGATTATAAAGCAAGGTCGCCTAGCTGACTGCCATCCGATATCGTCCTGTGTTTCAGCAAGGAGATTTGGTAGCACGCAGGCACAGAAAAAGCAAACATTTTCTTCTGTAGTGATCGAACGAGGATTGATTTGTAGGAGTCAGGTTGGCAGAAAAATATCCGCTCTCTTCGCGTCTTTCCGCTCTCCTCTTCATTTCTGTGTTGATCTTACATCCCACGTCTTTCATATGTTATACATTTATTTATGTATGTATATACAATCTAAATTATGTACACATGAAAAATAACTATATCGCATCTCAGTTAATTTTCAAACTAACGAATTCAAAGAGATATTAAACATTTCAATTCTTACTGTCAGACCGCAGGGACTTTTAGAAACCCACAGTTAAATTGAAAAACATCTCTTCACCAAACCAAACAATATATTACTGCACCTTGTACGTAGCGCCAGTATTGCTACAAAATAGATTTCGGTTCTGGGGGGGGGGGGGCAGAGAAACTTACAGTGCTCGAATGCAGTAATTATGACGTCAATCTTATATTATACTTTTAAACATTAACGAAAGCAAAATATTTTAATGTATGTCTAGTTATTACATTTTTTTAAATTTTATTTATTTATTTTTGCAGAGGTGTGGCGTGTGAATTGGTGTCAGACGGTTTGTATAACATAGTAAGTGTTGGTGCAGAGAACTTAATAATTAAGGACAACTTTTACCAACCACCTTTTTCAGTTTATCTTATTACGTCGAAGTTAAAAGGCGTATTATTTTTACAAGAAGACGTATTCTCCCGAATATTATTAAAAGCATTGAAAATTTAAATTATTTAATCACCGTACTTTTAAAATTAATCATTTATTACAATTAAGAAATTTGCGTCCTTCAGAGATCTAATTTACATGTAGTTTTCACGCATTTATAATTTTAAAAAAACTCCCAAGTCACAATTTTATAATTATTGCGAATATCTAGTCTGGTACATGTGACAGACACGATCTAGTTTTTTTTGTAGTAAGTATGCATATTTTCATCTTTAGGTTTCAGATAATTACAAAAGCCTTTAGAAGTAACGGTAACTAGGAGGTTTTCGCTCTGAGTTATAGGAAAAAAATACGCCTAACATTTAGTATTAAGAAATTTTATTTCGAACGAATAGTATTTCTATAGTTTATCTGGCAAATGGCGACAATTTTATACCGTAGTTTGTTCTTTAAGATGGCATTAGGGATTAAAAGATAATTATTTACAAAACGTTTACACAGTCTTTCAGCACTGTGTGTAAAGGAGAGTTTACAAAAAAAATCCTTAAGTAACGTTTCACCCGACTTCAAATTCTCCCCGTAGACATTCGCAAAGAGAGGGAGAAGGTATGTTAAGTATTTACGAAACGATTTCCCCTGAAGAAGTGTCATTTAGAAACCATTAAGAGAATTGGAAAACTTTTTCTCGAGTGACACTCTAGTTCGAAATATGAGCAAAAAAGAAAGCCAATTTTCTTTCTCTCTGGTCTTGAATTTTCTCTAGTGTCTCTTCTTCTCCGGGCACGAAAATTTTTGTAGGTTGTATTTTCTTAAGTAACACGTTCTCTTCACATTTATTGTTTGCCGTTTAAGTAAAGACTTAAGTGATAAGTTCAGTTATACTGGTTACAGTTATTTCTATCAGTATAAGAAATGAGTTACACCGTAAATGTATTTACGTTAATTTAAGTAAACGGTATGAAATTTAAGCCAAAATAGGAGCGTCGATAGAATTTTCTAATATTAATTTACTGAATATTGTAAGCAGGGTTATGGAATAATGATATAATGGGAACTCGCCTAATTTGGTGATAGTTGGTACATTCCATCGAATTCCTTATGCCCAGAAATAGTAAGCCAAATGTATCTGTATTGTGGTTTACCCTGAAATGTTGCCTACAATTTGGTATAAACCGTTTTTATTTATTTCAATGTTTCACAAAATTCTGATATAAATACCAAACACTTTTCATTGCTACTTAATTTGATGAATAGGAACTTATTTCGGGTACAGTAGTCCCTTATTTGGTAATATTCTAGAATAAAGCGTTAACATTGACCGTACACTACTTAACAATATAAAATAACCACGAGGTAATTTCTAACACCATACAATGGAAAACATAAAAAATCAAAATAAAACCTAAAATAATATAAACACAGAAAAACGTATAAATTTCACATGTTACAGTAGAAATCAAATGAGCAATTGTTTAAGAAACAAAGCTATAGGCCTACTAATATTTGAAAGTGACTCATAAATATTAAATAGACCTATTAGAATATAGGTAGTTGCAAATAAACCCTGAAATCTTAACTTATAGAAAAAAAAATTGCACCTTGAGTATAACTTCAATCATCAACAATGGTGCATAAATAACATGAACATAAACATTTGAATTCTGCTCGAAAAATAAAATTAAAAAAAATATAAAATTTCTTGACAGCTTAAAACAAGAACTTCGTGATATAATTTTGGTACCTTATTGGTGATAAAAAAGAAAGAAACGTAATTTGGTGATAACGTCTATGAGCATATGAGTACTCGTAAACACACGCTACAACACATTATCTTTAACTTAAAACGCTATCGCATATCTCATATGTTACATTTGACTATTTTATATATCTGAAGCAAGGTCTGCACGAGGCTTTCGTCAAGACGATGCAAAATCCTCCTTTTTTTATGATTTTGTAAGGTTATAAAATGTTTGGTAACGACAGATATTAAATGAAATACATAAAAGTTTCTACAGCCTTCTGTGAGTTATTTGCACTGAGGTAAACTTAATTATCGTTGAAGTTTTTTACACACAAGTTAAATTATTAATACGTGCTAACTCAAGACATAACAGTAACTGAAATGTTCCGTGGGTCACGTTTCGTTTTGTACTGCTTACAGCCGGGACATAATAGCTACGTTACGTACTAAGCGTCAGAGTAGACATGCTGCAATATTTGTTGCCGGATTGCGGAACGTTTTGTGGTATACCTAATATGAAGGCATCGCTTTCAAAAATTATCATCTACTTAGGTGTATCACCAAATTAGACGACTTCACCAAATACACGAAAAAGTCTGTATTATCTTTTTGTTCTCATCTGGTGATATAAAATGTAGGCCACATGTTTTCCATTGGTGTATATGATTTTTAAGTCTCCTTCATACACGATTTAAACATGCTACGCACACAATAGTCTAATTAATAATCTGAGGATTTGTAGCTTTTAAACTGACCTGAAAGTACAATAGATAGCTCCGTTACAATTGTATACGGATGAAAATTTTGTACATACATAAAATTTAACAAAAACCGCAACGGAGATGTTATTTGTATTACCTCTTTTAAAGATTATTAAGGAGTTATGATTTTTTCGCTGTGGTCTTTACCAATATTTGCACGTGGGATACTTTATGGAAGTACGAGGATCGTTCTTCCAAGAGAACGTCCCTTTTCCAGTCATTGCATTCCATCGCTGCTCCAATATTAAATCATTATTTATTCACCAGTCATTAAATTTCGCTGGTCAAGACCATTCATAATAGTTTTATGTTGTTGATAATTAATATTAAAAAACAACAAATTTTGAAATGGAAGAATCACTACATGTATTAACAATGCATATTTTACTTTTGTCTCCAACCACCCCCACCCCCAATCCCCCTCAAATTCTTCGTATCATCACTTGAACTATAATATGTGTTTCGGTTTCTCGAATTTGATTTTGTAAGAATTGTAGAATATTAGTAAAGAGAAAAAATACATAATGCTACTATCCTGTGCTGAGAGAGTATCAATTAAGTAATTTTTGTTAAACGAAACATTTTAAAAATGTATTTTCCCTTTTGACGGGAATATGAAACCGAAGCACGCAGAGTTAAAAAATGTTGATAGTTTTTTTTTAATTACATCCATACTACTGAATCCTGTGTGTTTTCTGGCTCGCATCGAAAGCCCAACCTAAATTACTTCTGTAAGAGACTGATGGATACAGTAATCAAATAAGCAATGCTGCGCATTTATTACACATAATAATACAGTTACTACGCGTCTTACTTATATTCATATAAATAGTGAAGTCTAGAGGAGTTCTTCATAACCATCCGGGATAAGTGCTAAGCGAGCCGAATGTAACAGCGTAGGTAGTACATTCTCCACGAACTTGTTCAGGAATAGCGTTACAGTACTCGAGTCTTTATGAAGGCAAATATAAATATTCACGGCATTGCGATGAAGCATGGAATGTTATGAAAAGAGTAATAATGTTGAGTAAGCGAGAAAGTGGAATGACGTAAAGTAATAATCTTGAAAACGTTGTCGAGAAAGCAAGCTTGCAAAATTATTTAATTGCGAGACTTTGTGCCTTTGAAAAATGTTTACTTTTTTGCCGTAAATGGACGCTAAGAGTGCACGAGAACTCCCGCCGTTAACTTAACAAGTCGCGCACGATCAGGCTAAATAAATATCAAAATAATAACTGCAACCTTCTTTCTAGTAATAATCTGTCAGAACTGTCGTCTAAAGTTTGGATCGTTAATTTGTGCGACCAACAGTAACAGTATTGCAAATTTGTGACTCCCAAAGTCTGGTGGCATTTAAAAATGTTTTAATGGCGTCATTGCATCTTTTTTGCAGAGATACATGTCAAATTCCAGAATAATCCAAGTGTAAATATTCACATGTAGAAAACATGCATAGATTTTTGACAGTTGTACCAGTTTTACACCCTACTTAAACTCGGTTACTTTTTTTCCAGAGAAGAAAAATATTTTTCCGGCTCTCTCATTTCATTGGTCATCCCTCCGACACTACTTGTCGCGCGACATTAGCTCTCTTCGTGCTCGCAATTTTCTACTTGCAAGATTACTAATTTGAGGTACAGAAGACTAATCGAACAATGTCAAACAGAAGCTGCCGCATCTGTCCTTTTGTTGAAATGAATGGGAAAGAAACAACTGCCGATCAATATCTCATAATTTTTTTGACAAATAAGTATTTGTTAGTGATTTTAAAATTCCCCACAACACTCATATTTTCGACTTTTTGTGTCTAAAACTCCTCGTTTTGCTGTGGGAATCTTGAACGTGGAACAGATTTCATTACCATTTATTGTCAGACTTGCATTTCAGAAATGACGGATAAACCCATGTTCAGTTGGTGGGATTCAAGCCAGAAATTTCACTGGTGTATAGTAAAGGAAATCTGAAACACGCTTGATACCCGCAAGATTAAAATGGACTTGTCAGATATTCAAGTTCGCGTGTGAATTTCACTCCAGAGTTTGGTTATTGTCAAGCGAACAGTTTGGAGTCGCAGTTTTGCGTTTCCCCATCCACGTGTTAGTATCACAAGTCTTAAGAGCCCTATAAAGTTGGCGCATTAACTTTGTTGCAGCGCCTTAGGAGAAAGTTTTATTTAAGAAATACTACTGAAAGTGTTTTCGATATCTTTATTTATGAGTATAAAGCACGTTAAAAATATGCTTGTCTGTTTTTGTTATCATGCTTAGGTATCTTTGTAATGCAAAATGGCTAAGAACCGGCCTTTCCAGACTGCTGTCACATAAAACATACCAACAGGAATCGTAAAGCAAAAATAGAGAAGCACGCGCTTGACCTTACTGCGCACTTTCCGTAAATAAAAAAGTAGGATCAGCTCTTGAAACACACTTGGAAAAAGTCAACGTCCGTTACACTGCACGCTGTTTTCGCGCACCGCGCATAAAGGCGATATGGTTGTTGACGCACGAACCAGTGCAGTTCTTATCGCGTGCCTGCTTCTGAACTTCAGGCGCGGCATATTGCGCCTACTGTATAGGGCTATTAAGGGTCCATTCTGAATATATCTTTAAAGATAAAAGTGTTCTAGGCAAAATTTGTTCAGAAACATTGCGTAAGAAGGCTTTACAAAACTATTTACTCATAGTTTTAGTGAAATTTAGATTTTAAACATTTTGGTTATAAAGTATACAATTTAAAAAGTTTGAAAGAGTTGTAATCCATAACATAAACTGATGCATTGAAGAGCGACAAATTTAAACATATATTCCCCAGAAAATCTCCGTTCCTACAAAAGAGCGGCTTTTAGAAAAGTATTTTAATAGCTGAGAAAAACCTTCAGAAAACGCATTTACGCATGTTTGGTTTTCTAAGAAACTAGTAAATGTTCATAATTGCTTGCATACGTTCATCTCGATTTTTTTTTATTTGGGGAAATGACGTGTTATCTGATGTGCAAAAGTTGAACAGTGTTTGGCACAAATATAAAAAAAATGAAATTTTATGTGTCCAACGCCCTTAATGTATAAATTAACAGTGTTGCCGCATTAAAGTTTGTGTGATCGGAACACGACGAGCGCAATCGATACTTGGAAGCACTCTGGCACTACGGCTGACTATAACTGGCTCACCACACGCATTATCACCTCTAAGCGCAAGGCTATGCAATGCAACCAGTAGAGGACTCCTCGTAACGCAACATCCCTCTGCCCCCATGCAAGGCAAGTGCAGAGTATTAGCAATCTGCCGCGACTTCAGACCAGACACGTGTCGGGGATGTTACGTGATAGGCTGTCTGCTCCCCTTTTTCTTCCCCCATTCGACTGCGCGTCGGTGGTGAATCACCATCGCCCCACCCCATTTCAACCGGCAGTGGCAACTTGGGATTTGCGTCGCTCGAGGGGAGCGTCCGTGCGCAGCGCGTGGCTGGTTTTAGCATGGAGCAGCGGAGATGGCTGATACGGCTGCTAATGACGCATCGCGGCCGTTAAAAGGTATTACCGCCTGACCTGGGATTTATGTAGGAAATGCGAGGACACACAAAATGTGGTAGGCGAAGATCAACCACAGATAGTCAGAAGAACGCAGGAAGGAAACCTCCCGGAAGGCTCGCGTACACGGCAACTGAAAGGAAGACCTTATTTACAATTTGATTGGTTTTATTATTTGGCCGCTGGGCGGAGCGCGAAACTTCGGCCACTGAACGATTATTCGAAAACTGCTGAACGTACGTCTGCGATGTATGCTTAGAAATAGCATTCAGTGAATGGTACACATTAAGGACCGTATCTATAAACGGCTTTCGAATGACAACCAACTGCTATTCCCATAGATAAAGCATCGGTGAGCAGTTGGTTGTCATTCGAAAGTCGTTTATAGATACGACCCTAAGTATACCAGTTTCAGATCCACGAGCAGTCTTCAAGGCAGATTTTCTAGGAGCTTAAAATGACGAAAACTGGTGTTTTTATCTTTCTTGTTGAGGACAAGTTCTCCTCTTTCTACTGTCTTGCGATAATAATTTTTTCAAGTTTAAACAAGAACAGATATCAAAAACCTGTTTAATAGTTTTGTTAAAAATTGTTTTTGCCATGATAGCTAATTGTATTTAAAACAAGAAATTATACGGTTTCGTCTGAAAAGTCAACTAACCAGAATTACACAATTAGCTAAAACCTAGCTTGCTACTGCCTTGAAAAAAAAAAGAGCCAACATAGAGAAAACCGTTTTGAACAAAACTTCCAAACACTTATTTCATATCTTTATTTATTTATTTGTTTCTTTATTTAGACACGTACAAAATTCAGCACTAGGCCTGTTTAAAATTTGTCGTGTGTTATACATACACTACAATGTTTCTAATTAGTATTGATTAATAATAATAATAATAATAATAATACAAAGTACATCTACTGTACATCTCTTGCAGAGAAAAATTAGTGATTGTCAAGTTACTAAACACAGAGAGAATAAAATTTAAAACAAAAGTATATATAGTAAGACAAGCGTTCTTACATTTAACAGCACTAATGACATACAATTATACAATACAGTTGTCAAGTATTTAATATCTACTGTACTAATGTAAATAATATTTTATATATTTGGAATAAGTGAAAATGAAAAAAAAAACTGGGATAGTTTACAAATCGAGCATAATTAATACCGTAACTGCAGCTGGCTATTAACTTTTTTGCTGTTTGTGCAGCATAGATCGACACTAGTTTAGGTGTAAAAACTAATTTCGCTGGAAAAGTATAAACAAGAGAGCATGGGTTTAGGTATGAAAATCTTGGGGTATAATATTTAAAGGTATGGGCGTGGACAAGCACCGTTATATTTAATATCGCATCATCGAATTAAAGGGTCAACACGTGTCGTACAGGCGAGTTACTGGCGAGAAGACTACTTGCCAGTCCAGTGTCCTGCGCATATGGGCTAAGTGAGGTGTGATGCCCATTACTGTCTCGTCCTTACCGCTTAACTTCTTCTTGGCCTTGGACGCGCAAAACACGTACACCCGGGCGGTTACAATAAGGGTGTTCAAGTGCGATAAAATCATAATTTTATATTTTTATAAAATATTGTTAGTTTTGTAGACGATACTTGTGAGTACAGTTTCCTATTACAAAACAATTTTAGCTTTCATAGTTTTCTCATAACGGTCCGTCAAAGTCAAAATTTGCTTGTTCTGCTGCCATGCAAGTAGTGAAAACCAACTGACCTACTTAAACAAAACAATTATTTGTGATATTATATCCCATGAGCTATGCAAAAATGTATTAAAAATAACATGACGTAATATTTTGAATTTTTTAATAAATCGCAAAAGTACAGGAAGAAAGTTGAAAATTCAGAAATTTTTTTTAAATACAAAAAATAGTTCAAGGGATTTTAAAAAAAATGTTTTAATACCTAGCCCGTGGCATGTTATTTCACTGTGAATTATTTCAGTTATGTAAGTCAATTGGTTTTCACTATTTGCATGGCAACAGAACATGCCAATTTTGACTTTGACGTACCGTTATGAGAAAACTGTGAGAGCTAAAATTGTTTTGTAAGAGGAAACTGTACTCACAAGTATCGTCTACAAAACTAATACTATTTTATATAAATATTAAATTATTATTTTATCGCACTTGAACGCCCTTAATGCCCTTAACTAACATATAAAGCCAATGTCAACTTACAGGGCTCACATGTGATTCAAAGCCGTAATCACATCGCCCAAAGAACGTTAACCATGAAATTATCTTAAAACAAGAAGTCATCCTTTGTGGTCAATTGTACTACTACTGTCCCTGGTGTGTATTTTTCGTCCTTAAGAACTAGTGAACTTTAGATTTTTTTTTTGTACATTTGATGCACGGAAAGAGGAAAGTCGATAAGTCGAATATAACACGTCCGTCAAACACCTCATCGCCTCTAGGCGCTGAGTACTAAACTAGCGTGCAGTATTTTCGTAAACAATGTTTTTCAACTGGGCTTCACGCGTTGACCCATGTTATTTTATTTTTTAGTAAGAGCGAGTGAGAGAGTTTGGTCAGCGCTTAAAATCGAGGTGTTCAGCGCTGGTGAGGGGTGACGTGAGGTGAGTATGGAGCGACGCCGGAACGAAATGGCGGGGTGAAAAGAGAAATCAACGAGAAAACCCCCCGACCAACGGCATCGTCCGGCACGATTCCCACGTGCGAAAATCTGGAGACCGACCCCGCAGTGAATCGAACCCGGATCACCTTTGTGGGAGGCGAGAAGCCTGACCCCTCGACCACCGCGGCCCCATTTTATTTGTGAAAAGGTAAAGTCCAATGCCGGTTTCTACAATTTTGTTTTACGAATACGGTTGATATTTTCTCAGCTACAGCAAAGCGAAAAAGTAATTTTTAGCACTTTTTAGGTCCTTAATAATAAAATTTTAATTCGCGGACGATGTTTTCAAATACATAGAGACCAGTTTGAAGCGTATCTTCTTTTCGTATATAAACGCATTTGTAACATTTTTAATAGATATATACGAAAAGAATACTTCTCGTACCACGCTAAAGCACGGCGTACGTACCAAGTCCACGACCTCTTATCAAGACACGGCCGCTGCAGCAACGTACTAGCAAACATGTACGAGTTAAATACGTTACAGCAATCAGGATTATGTGCCTCAACACGCTGCCTACGTTTCTGTAAAATTTGTCTGAACGAACAATAAACGCAATACATAAGATGCAGACTGCCCATAGCTGACGCTACACAAGTTCATATCTATTTCGCTTTATGAGAACCAACGTATCCGAAATTTTATCGGATTATACCCTAACTTTTTCGATCTTTATTAAATATAATGAATGGTCTGGTACACATTTTCAGTCGCAAACACGAGACATTAGCAATTTTTAGTACAGCGCGTACCTAAAATGCACGTAAAAATTACGAAATAAGCGAATAGATCACACTGCAACGAAGGAAAGCAGATGTCAACGAGTTCACTGTAAAGAAAAAACTCGTGCGTTTAATACAAGAGTCTTCAGATTTATTTCTTGGAAGCCTGCCACATTAGCGGTTTATACATTAACCCAACATGTGCGAAACATACCGTACCCACTTTTTTAGGAACTTGTTTCCAAGAACTTACAGTTGATAGGTAGATACATTTTTTTTCCAACACTAAGTGTAAATTGTCTACCTTCAAATTTTTTTTAAAGGTTTATGAAACGGCAAGTATTACTTAGTCATTATAATGATGATAGTTTTTAACGAATTTAATTCAGACTGCGGTTAACTTTAATTTTTATGTTGTATAAAATATCTAGCTACAGTATAACGCAGGTTACTTCAGACACACAGACGTACAGTACAATTTTGTGTAGGATGACATTTGTGTTTCATGATAAATTCACAGAGTAATGAGTTTTCTTCACTCAACTGATGAAGCATTTCAAAAACACTTTGAAACAGGTTTGGTGGTACAATACAAGAATTTTTTTCTCTGAACTTAATTTAGTCTATCTGACTGCAATAATGTTTTAAATCGCATTCTGAAGATGCAAATGGGTACTTACAAGAATGAAATAATTCGTGAAAAAGGGAGAATAGAGCGTGATGAATGGTGAAAGCGTCACAGTATTCTCAAGATAAATGCAAATTTGTTATAAAATAGTCTAGAGTAAGGTATGTTTGCCTTTTTTTTAAAATAAACATTGCAGTGTGCAGTGAAAGAACTGTCTTGATAGAGTGTAACCTTTACAAATTTCTTTATTAAATATGTATGTTTTAGAATTGAGTGCAAAATAAAAAAAACAGTGACAATGACTTCGGTTTAAAAACTAAGACAACTTAAGTTCAGTTCAAGAAAAGCTACGCAGAAATTAAACATGTAGTGCAGCGAAAGAATGTTAGATAAAAATAATTCTGATGTATCACAGAGTATGTCAGGATTGCCGTGGTTGTTAAACATTAGAACTTAATCTGTTCCTAAAACCGGCAAAAACTGCCATGGGAGAGGTTTTTTTTTTTCCCGCGTTTTGTAAACAGTTCCAACAATTCACATTTTTTACAAGTATTGTTAAAAACATTGTCTATACTTGAATGTTACAAAATTATATAAAATTGTTCTAAATGTTTCCACGTATGTTTTTAATTATGTGTTTCTTCGCCGTGAGAAACATACGTATGTAATTAAAATACATTTAACTTGAAATAATTTATATGACTGAACGTATCGTTTAATTCAAACATAACATAACATAATATAATAAGCGTTTCCATTATCAACTTTTTTTTTTGTTCAGTGCTAGAATCGTGTAGGCCTACTAGCTTGAAGAGTGTAGAAGTTCTGGACATGGGTTAACGATTTAATAACTTATTTCAATCTGTTTTAAATAAAGTTGTTTAAAGTAGCACTACACGGTAAAATAACACGAGTCGCTGTTTACGTAAAGGTTTTAAGTGATAACAATGTGAGGTGGCAATGAATATTTTACAGCACCTTCTCAACAACCAATACTATAGATTAGACGAGGAAATGAATGCTGAAATCTCTTGTTCTCAAAGTGCAACGGATATGTGTTCCTAACTATTTGTATTTAAATTTAAAACTATAAACTATAAAAAAAATAACTGCAGGGTAAACAATTGACTAAAAAAATGATAAATCTCGCGTTGACCTGTATTAAATGATAAACGACCACTGCAGAATGTTATTCTCTGGAATCGAGGCTATACTGCCATCAGTATTTCAATATACAATTTCTGTTTTTTTCTGTATCGTAATAAAACAAACGTTCTGCTAATATTTCACCGATTCCCGGCGATTGAAATGGCGCACAGAACCGTATTGAATATAAACTGTGAATACAGGGACTGAAACCATATTTTTCCGAATAAATGAGGCAAAACTCTACCGCCCTTCAGCTCGTTATTTTCAATTGCACGTCGAGATTAAAACACGCCCAAATGTGAGTATCTAGAAACAAAAAATTTATATTCGTATATAAAACTTAACAGTTTGTATGTGATAATACGTGAACGAGATATTCTGTGAGGACATCGATACAAGAGAGTGGATTCGTCAAATCTTAACAGCGCCTTCGCCTTACGTTCGATATTGCAAATAAATTGCTTGATATAAATCAAACAAAATATTTTCTTCGGCAGAAAATCCTAATCCTCCCCTCTCAACAGGTTAAAAATATAAAATGTGTCATGCTTATGAAACTAAAATGATAGATAAAATTGAGGTCTACAAACGTTAAATACCAATGGTTAGAATTTCGTAAAATTACATCCAGTTTGTTTTACATTTGTATTTTGATACCTCGTTTACGAACACAGCAGCATCAGGAAATGTAAGGATACTTACACAAATATATTACTTTTTTTGTTTCTTGTGTGTAACCTTGCCAAAGTACAAAACTTCTCTGTGTTGTTATATCAATGTTTTCGGTTTTTCGTTTAATAATTTGTGTGTAAACTTTGTTTTTTATTTATTTTGCTGTTTGACATAACTATTAGTAAGATTTTTCAAGTTTTATTTAATTTAAGTCGAGTGCATGTTGACTACAATGTAACTAGGCCCATTGCTATTAATGTTTTATATTTTCGTTCAGATTCTTTGGTTTTCTGGAACATGCTGAAATGGCATATGTTCAAAATATTATTCTTAATAAATTTAAACGCCGTTAACTAAAAGCCAGTAAAAATATTTATTATTAGCCAGTGGAACGACAAACTTATCTGTATATATGTATCAAATTTACCTGCGAATGGGGCTTATTTTTCCATGTCGGTAAATGTAGGCAACCTCAAAAATCAAATTATCAACTAGCCGTAACTTTGTAATATTTTTCATGCTCGAATTAGCAAGCGGACAATAATTTTGCAAATTGCTGAAACGTTTTTCTCGTAAAAAAAACTGTCACGGAAGAAATATCAGCTACTGGCGACAGGTAACAGCTGGAATCACAACAACTTCTTCAAAGTTAAGTGGTTCTTTAGAAAGACGTCTGGGAATATGCAAGTTTTCCAACGGGGCTCCCGAGTCGCTCTCTAAGAGACACCCCACGCGGCAACACCCCCTCCCTTAAGAAAACAAATAATCCCAGGGATAAACTGCTGCAGAGAGCGGTGCTGGAATCCTGGGCGAATGGAAAAGGGGGAGAGGGGGAGATCGTCGTCGCCACGTCGAACATCTTCACGGATTGCCTCCAGCAACGTCTCCCTCCCCCCACCCCTTTTCAGGAGTCCTTTCCCTAGACGACGGCCGCATGCAGACGTGGAAACTCTCGCTGAGGGCTCAGGAAAGCGG
The DNA here is from genome assembly GCA_003012365.1 of Medauroidea extradentata. NCBI lineage: Eukaryota > Metazoa > Arthropoda > Insecta > Phasmatodea > Phasmatidae > Medauroidea > Medauroidea extradentata. The sequence continues at coordinate 4,149 of PNEQ01042781.1, read as the reverse complement.
TTGCGAAGGGGAGGGGGAAATTGTCGGGGAGTTCATGAAAAGCGTGCGAAACAGTTCCACGTCGCGAGCAATTCGCCACCCCCTCCCCCTTGTATCTACCGCCCCTCCTCAAACCATGGCTCGAAGAAAGTCTCTGGTATGCGTGCCGCGGGAGCCCTAGCACACTCGCCCGCCAGGAAATAGTCGCCTGGAGCGCGAGAGATGGCGGCTGATGGGGGTAAGATCTGGACGAGGAACGCTGAAAAGGAGGGGTGGAAGGAGTAAAGTGGTTCGCTGCCGTCAAGTGCCCAGGACGTGCCACGACTCCTGGGGGCGGGCGCTAGAGACACGCCGACGTTAGCTACATAAGACGTCGCTCTGGGAATTACAATAAGTCGCCCGGTCTGCCTGGAGAGAGGCAACCCCACCTTAGCCTTCTTCCTGCGTCCAGAAGGGCAACTGACGAAAAAAAAAGTTTTACGTGTAAATTTCCTAGTGTTCAAGATAATTCATAACGTAATACTTTCTCGTTATTTTTGCAAACTTTTTTGTTCTAAAGCGTGACGTGTTCCGTTAGCAATGACTATGCAGAGCTCTCAGCTTCCTTGACTGGAAGCGGCCTCAGCCAGCAGTGGTTTCGAAAATATTTTTTAACGCAAATTAATACATATATCAAAAATTCATTCTGGCAGTTTTAACACTTATATATCATAGTTCGTATCTGAATTTTTCTGTTGCAATACACCAAACATAATTTTAGAATTTCGCCCCTGAAGTAGCACATATTTTGCTGTCAAAATAGGCAAAAATAATGCAAAATAACTTTGGCTTGCAAACGGTACGTTATTTCAAAATACCCTCTGGTAAAATTGTGTATCGTATGACTGTACATAGTCTCAAATTTTTTCAAAGCATTTGGTTAAAACGTATTAAAGTTATTTGTAATTGTTTGAAATAAATGAAAAATCATGGCCTTAAAGGGTATCCGTGTTGGAATAATAGAACTTCTGCACTTATTTTAACCTACAAATTTTCTGTAGTGTTTATGCTTCCAACAAGGCAGTGGAAATCGTTTCTTACACTGCACACGGCATTGCTTACCTACCATTGCTTATAATGTGTCAAAAACTAGCAAAGGTAGTGAAGGTGTGACAATTTGGTAACGTCTGAGAAGGTAGTATCTGTGCCATGTCAGACGGGAAATTCTAATAAAAAATCTCAGTATATGGAACTTACAGCAAAAATTAAAGCTTTCGCAGATTGCAGGTACTGCTCCAACTTAACGGCGCGGCGTTTACATGGCAAAAATTAATAATTTTATATTTGCACGGCACAATGTTCGTTTTGTAGAAGACTTGCTACTTGATTTTCCACTTGTAAAAATTTTTTAGCTATCATAGTCTTGCCACAGCGACATGACGTTCAAAATGTACACGTTACGGGTACATACAAATAACAAAAAACGAGTAACTTACTCTAATGAAATTATGAGATATTTTGGGCCATATGCTGAAAGATGTTTTTTTTTAAACGCAATGAAATTCCTGTTTCTCTTTAAAAAAAAAAACAATCTGAGAATGGTAATTTACATTATTTATGGCAAATTTTAAGAAATGCTAAATGAACTTATGTTTTTAAAGTATTTTAGCACATGGTCCATAATATATTATTTCATTCCAGTAAGTCACTTGGTTTTTCTAATTCCTGTGTACCCGTAACTTGCAAATCATGACTGACTGCCGCTATGGGAAAACTATGAGAGCTAAAAAAATTTTACAAGTGGAAAATGCAGTCACAAGTACGTATTTAAAACGAACACTGTGTCGTGTACATATAAAATTATGAATTGTTGCCACGTGCCTTAAAGGGTGGTAAAACTCTCTCGCTGGCGCTAGTAAAACACGCAGGTCCCAGCAACACAACTATCACGTGTTCAAAGTGTATAGTCGGATCTTGTACAGCTTGCCTTGCAACACTTCCGCGCTCCGCCACTGCGCAGAGGTAATGATTTTGGGTTGCAAAACCCCATCAAGAGGATCAAGAGGGTACATCCTGGTGTGAAGGACGCTGTGACAACACCTCCCTCTCTCCTGGACCAGAACAATTTACATTTTAGAGCAGTCTCTTTGTAAAATTTAAACTGCCGGTATGTCCACAATTATTTTCAATTGATGCAGTGGGTGTTCCTACCGTCTAATCTGCCGAATATTGCTACACAATCTACAAGCCTGGACGGCGCCTTCGCACAATAGAGTAGGCAACTGCAACATCTTGCCACCTCTTCGCACGTCTGTGTTCTGGAGCCTTTTTTTAAATTCACTTTCCACTTCTCGCCGCTCAAGAATTTAATCGTTAATGGTGGCAACTAGTTAAAAAATGTTAACATTAACTTCAGTCATATGGTGGTATGTCTGCAGTCAGCAATCTGCGTTTCATTTGACAATCTTACCTTCCTCTTATTTGATTGTTGTATTTCCCATGACCGAGTCCGGTAGAAAGTTAGAAAGTTCAATGTAGAACACACTTTAGATAAAGAAACGCGGTCATTAAACGTTAAATTATACGAATAATTAAATCTTTAAATACGAAATGTACGCAATATGGGCACACGTAATACTAAATTATTAAGGCCTATTCTCTAACTGCATGCGAATTGGTACGAATATCCGTTTGCCTAATATTAAATCAATTTACTAGTGGTTTTTAAATCATATTCCAAGATAGAATTAGCTATTACCTTCTCTTACATGATTCTAAAATGAAATAATGGATTCTTGATTCTGAAACGAGATGTTTTAAGTGGCGTGAGATATGCCGGTATGTAATCCGAAGACTGTTTTGTGTGAGAGGGGACAAATTTTGATTAACTGTTTAGTTATGAAAATAAACGTAAATATTGATTACAACTATAAATTGTATGTCTGTGTATTTCGACAGAACTGTTGAATGTTGATATAAAATAGTTTAATATTTATAATAAATTAGTTTGATATTTGAAAGAGTTGTACAATGGAAGTCAATGACTGGACGTAGTATTTTTGGACATACTCCATTGAGATATAGATGTCTGTCAAAGAAAACTAAAGAGAATAGAAAAACACAAATAAACAGTGTGTGCTTTAGTCAGCAGGATACATACATAGCATGAAATTCCATAAATGGAACCGGGTCAAGTAAAACCAAGAACAAACAGATAATAAAATTAAAAAGAGAAAGAAAAACCGATACATCACCATGGCTGATAACCCAGGTTTGAGGCCTGCTTTGGCAACAAAACAGATAAATTATTTGAATCACAAAATAATGAAATTATTTTATTTTAATTTTATTTTGTGCTTAATATATTTTATCTGTCCAAGAATCTTAATCCAATAAATGACTGAATTAATATAAATTATTTCATTTAAGTTACCTAGTCCTATATCACTATCGAACGTTGCTGGGCAGTAAATTTTTAACAATATATATAGCCATTCTTTCCAATGGCGTACAAATGTCAGCCACAGAAGTGCAATATTTTATCAAGCAACTCAAAATAAAGTGTACAGCAGATGTTGTTTATTGTTGTTTCACGGCCAGTTTAGTTGAAATAGGAAGTAGTAATCGGATTATTCCCCGACTCCGTGCAACCATATTAGAACCTAAACATATAGAGCGTGGTGGAGAAGTAGTAAAATACTCGCCTCACATTCGTGAGGATCCGGGTTCGATCCCCGGCTCCGGCCATTCTGATTCCGGTTTTCCAGGGTTTCTCGAAATCAATCCAGGCGAATTATGGGATGGTTCCTTAGACTGACCCTGGCAGACTCCTTCCCCCCCTTTTTTTATCACTACCAAGGTCATGTGTTTGAGGGCCCGTAAAACTAAAATAAATAAATATCCAAAAAATGTATCTGGCTGAAAGCATCGTGTGTTAAGACTTTGGATTGTCTGTTTAAATCAAGAAGTCTCTTTCTAAAGACTTGCCTACGTCATTTAACACTAGAAACGCCAAAATTTATTCATACCTTTTAAAGCCAGCTGCGGTCATTTTGACCTTTTAAGAATTTGCGATATTTTTTAATAATAATATGCATTGTGTACTAATATATTGAATTATATATGAGTTTTGAGACTATATATATATGAATTTATTATGCACTAGAAAACTGAGAGATGTAGAACACGACT
>PNEQ01042776.1:0-27298 GCA_003012365.1 Medauroidea extradentata | reverse complement strand
ACAGGAGTAATTGTGTGCATAACTAATTGTGTTGTGAGAGTTCTAGTTGATTACTGTTTTGTGTATTTCGTAGCTTTGTGAGCTATTAAATCCAGTACTTAATTTAACTCTTTTATTTGTAATTATAAGACCTCTATCCCAAAGAACTCATGGGAATTGCCCACAAATAAAGTTTATGTCTCAAACTTGTAACAATACTTACTTCCGCTTTTCTGACTCAGTTTGCCGAACATTGAAAATAATTAACTCTGCTGTGACATAGGAGTACATGGCCTGAGGCATAGCTAGAAGGTAAATGTCATGTGTTTCAATGCCTCGTGAGCATATCTGCAGCCCTGCTTCAAGATAAGTAATGTGATGATTTTATCTTTAAGTGTCTTGGGTTTCTACTCGCAAATCACAGACATGAGGTGTCGCAGTAGGCCCTTGCCTTATTCTTAGGGAGCCCTGTTTTTTCGCGAAAAGAATTTTGCCCCATTTTGTTTCGGTGTCCTACGTACATCTGTATTTCTGCTTCGATGTCAGTGATTGGATATTTTAACTCTCGCGAGCCTAGGGATTCTACCGGCAAATCGCAGATGTGTGGTGTTGCAGGGACGTTGGTGTAATTTGCCTAGTCAAATTAGATACAGCTCTTCACATTGACACGCTGACAATAACCATGAAGCCCCTTAGCATAGCCAGCTCTAGTAGAAGACCGCGGCCTTCGATGTGGCAACCAGCCCGAGAAGGGTCTTTTTAACAGAGCCGCAGACTAAATAGTAACAACTGGAGCCACGATTTTATGGCAAAAAGATATTTGTAACATTTGGTTTCAATGCATTTGCACACGTGCAGCTCTGCTACATCGTCTGTGATTGGACCATTTTATCCTCTCTTGCCTTGGCAAATTACAGACGTACGGATTCACAACAGTATTTTACAGATTGGTGCAGTCAAATGAGAAACGTGTGAAAACAAAGACACGCTGCTAATACCCATGAAGCAGAGGTACCAACGAAGAATATTTAGAAATACAGAAGTGAAATGGCCGGTAGGACGGCACACTCAGTCACACACGCCAGCAAAATGGTTTCCCTGGCCAGCAAAATCAGCATGAGGCGGCTCCACTGCTAGCAGGCTGCCGGGCCAATACGAAACCTGCTGTAACATACACTAACCAAACAGACACGGCAATGGCATATTCAGCCTCGGGCAAACAATAAACGGTGAAGTTCGCTCGTTTCAAATGAACCGCCACGTAATTTAATGTTTGTATTACTATTTAGTCTGTGGTACCGATGTGCGCGCGAGACACTGAATCAAAGTGGGGCAAACATATTTTCACGACAATATCGTGGTCCTAGTAATACCGACGTGAAATGAAGAGGCGGCTCATTCTATACGGGCAAATTTCACTGCTTATTGGCTGCTGGAGGTTGTTGATACCAGCCTGGATCCTTCATATTGCTGCAGGTTTCCTGTTGGCCTGGTTGCCTGCTATCACGGTAGCTGCCTTGCACTGATCGGTGGCAGGCGTTCCTGTCGTGTTGCTGGCCAGTGAAGTCATTTTGCTGGCGTGTGTGGCTGAATGTACAGTACTACCGACTATTTCACTTCTGTATTCTTAAATATTCTGTGGCAGCACTTTGATCTCACCAACGGCTCTGTAGTGGCTTTCCCAGATTCGTTCGTATATCCTACATAACAGCGGATCAGAGTACGTTATTTGTGTTGGAGAACGGAAAGTGCCGTTAGAATATCTCTTTTTGGCAAGGTTGCAACATCGAAAGCCGCAGCCTTATACTAAACAGGGCAATGGTTGAAAAATATAGGATGTCTAGCAAACGACTGAAACACTCAATCGTGGATGAAATCTGAACTACTCATCATAATTCGACGCCGATAGGAATTTTTTAACCGAGTAAATATATTGCTAACGCAAGTCAGTTCATTCAACGCTAGTCAATAATATTCTTCGTTTTCGAGGAAATATAAAAAATACCACGTTATATAAAAACTAGGGCTTAAAGCCATAAAATCTATAAAGATGGAAAACATTAATAATTATTATAATAAAATCCAGAACTGTGTAGTAACAAAACGAAAAAAAAAAAAAATAATACTATCTTTTGATGTGAAATAATTCTTACATACTTACATGGATTTCGGATACAAAAATTATTTTCTGATTAGATGTTTGTATTTTTAAAATTTGATAACTATAGAAATCTGGATATTATATACTGATGATTAAATTATAAAATCAAAAGTTTTTAATTTTCGCAGTCTTGTTTTTTCAAGCCCTTTTTCTTAAAAGTGTTCAATCTTTTTCCTAGAAACACACACACACACACACACACACACACACACACACACACACACTGGTGACAAGTGCTGCATGAATAGACGTAGCCCCATACTAATAAAATCACCACGGCAATCCGGAGTCGGTCGTGACTTTCCCGCTTTGGAAACTAGGCTGACGTTTCTGTTAGCAAACGGATTTTCTAGGGGCTCTACAGTTTCCACGTGTCTTTGCATTCCGACGTTCTTCCATCCTCACGAGTGCTCAGCACCATGCTGTACCTTGACTGAAACTCGCCAGAGTGCAGGTTATGGGATTTCCCGACCCGACAGTGCCTCGGTGACAGAAAAATGTGGCCAGAGGAGTTTGGCAAACACGAAACTATAACGACCGGAGTATTGGGTATCGTATATGTTCTTTCTGGGGCAGAGGCTGGAGGCTGCGGTGCCTGCGGTGCTGCGTCCGCCATCTTGGATGACGTCATTTTCCCGTTTTTACCTCAAAATTTCCCATTTTCCCTCAAAATTTCCCGTTTTTCCCTCAAAATTACTACAAATTTCCCGTTTTTCCCTCGAAATTTCCCGGATTTCCCTCAAAACTTTCCTGGAAAATAAAAAAAATTCTCAAAATCGCACTATTGCCCAATTAGGCTAAAGAATGCTCAATTTAAGCAAAACACCAGCTAAATGAGCAGTTTCTTCCTTGAAAAATTATAGGTTTTCCTAAAAAAAATTACTGTTTTTTGCTATCCAAAAGTCGGGAGGCTGCAGACTGAGGATTTTGGGGTTCGTGGCAGCCATCTTGGATTGTTTATGCTCTGGCATTCCGTTAGTCTTCCTGCTCTATCATTCCAACTTCTCAGCTATGCAGTTCTATCATTCCATGAGGAATCGGCCATGACCTGTATATTTCTCTTGCTCTGTCATTGTGTTATTCTTCCTGCTCTACAATTCCATTTTCTCGGCTCCACAGCCCTATCCTTCCATGAGGAATCGGCCATGACCTGTATCTTTCTCTTGCTCTGTCATTCCGATAGTCTTCCTGCTCTATCACCACACCTCTACTCGGTCGTTTCGCATATAGGCTATAATACGTCATATATTTAGTCATTTCATCTGTACTCTGTATTTTGCCTCTATATCACCATTACCTGTATGCCCCATCATTCCATCATTGTTATGTCCTTCCCCGCTCTGGTCTATCATTCCACCACTACTCTGTTCAATCCGCCACTATTCTATTACCCTACCACATCCACACTTCCCAATCCAACCATATATCATGCAGCATTACATTTACTGACGAAACACAAGACATAGTATGATCCAACCTCACCCCGACCTAGCCTGGCTCGACCTAACCTGACTGGGCTCCGACATGACCTGTACAGACTTGTTCAAGCCCTACATTCTAATCGCAACCAGACCGAACCCCACTCAAACTTGACTTAATATAAAATACAGTTAAGCACATCTAACACACATTCATATTATTTCATCGATTTATAAATACTTCTCAAACCATTAATTTAGAAAACCTAGTTCCACAAGTGAACCATGTTCCAGGTCCCCACTCACAGCACTTTGACTGATTCAGTATAGCTAACAGACTTTATTTTCTGATTTAGAGTTTTGCATTTTTTTCTGTCTATATTCATTTACTGATTCAATGCATCCTCGATTTGTTCTACCACTACAGCAATAATTATGTTCCAGACACTACCAGTGATGGAGTTAATCAGCCTCTCAGACCTATTTCGTTTTCATAGAATTCATTCAAATGCACCAAACACACCAACCTATTAGTAACATTCACAAAATCAAATTGACCCAGTAAATCCATGTCAAGCATACAAAAACCTCACACAATAGCACCAGCAGTATAAATCAATGTTCTTCACCTAGTCATCTCAACTCTTCCCCCCCTTCCCTCATCCTTACAACACTTCTCCTCCCCATTCCACTGCGAACTTCCAGCTAATTCACTTTGCAGGCATATAACATATATTTTATGCTTTGCAGGTTTATGACAGCTGATCATGTTATACACTTCAAATACATTATATATACATACATATTATTTTTTTGCATTTGAAGTTATATTTTTATAAAATAAAATCCAAACGAAGTACATGTCTACAGTATTTTATTTGCATCAACATACACAGTAATATTTCTACACAATAAAAATGTAAAAGCATCGGATTAGCTACACAATCAGTAAAAAAATTACGCATAAAACGCTCAACATTACAGTTTCCAAGTCCTCATTTCAACTTGCTTGCTAACAACCTTTAAAAGCAGGATTTGTTCGTAATTTGTTTACATAGTTTTGCAAATAACATCCAAGTTTACAAATTAAGTTGCAGTTGTTTAAATTATAGTTACATAGAGACAAGGTATTTGTTGATTAAGTGACCTCAACACATTTGTTCTCAGTTCCAGATGATTCACCGAATCCAGTGTCCAGCCCGACCCTTTCAAAACCATTTCTTCTTCCTCTTCACATATATTCTGTATACTTCCCTCAACAGTGTCCTCGATATCATGTACATTATAAATAGGAACATTCGACGTCTTGAATGCTTTTCTGCTGTATTCATCATCATGCGGTTCTGGTTTTGTGTAACCGCAATCGAACAACATGTTATATTTTAAAGCGCCATGTTTTTCCACTTCGTCTGTAAGTTGGTGTATAATATTTTCTTTCATACTTGCTAAGAACGAGCAAAAATCTTTTGAAATACTTGTTAGATTTGGCGCAACATAATCTTTTAGACTGCCCTTGAAGGAAGATTGCTTAAGAAAAAAGCCATTCATGTTATGCTTAACCTCACCAACTACAAACTTTGGTTGCGATGTATGACCAGACGACGGAATCGTAGGTGTTACAGACGAGGTACTCTTCCATTCAGCTTGAGAGCATTTCTTCATATCGAATTCAGAAGATGAAGGTTGAATCTGCTGATCCACGGTGACTGATACAGAATCATTTTTAGAGAGTTTCTTGTGCTTCTTTAAATTATCCACGCGAGTGTACTGTCGACGACACATATCACAATAGTAAACTCTGCAGATGGTACTCCTCTCGCATTTGTGTTTCTCGTGCCTTCTTGCATCATGAGCGTATGCAAATGTCTTGTTGCAGTAGTTGCAAGGATGTCTTACCAGAGAGCTGTCAATAGCATTTGTCGATGAACCTTCGCACTTCTTCTGTACTTGCAGTAGATGACACTTTGCAGGCAATGTAGGAAGGCCTTTACATATTTTGAGATGCCTCTTAAAGTTACTACACCGTCCAAACAGATATTTACACTTTTCACATGTAAACATAACACGCTCCGCATTCTGGTAACATCCAGCTTCATGTTGCCGAGCATTGTAGTTTTTAGCGAATGTCTTCTTACAGCAATGACATGAATATCTAACTGCAGAGAGGTCCATCTTCTACCAACTACACTTTCTGCTCAGCCGATGTGTACTCTTCAAAGACTGAGTGAGGAGCAACTGAGCATTTTGGATCCAGCTGGAGTTATAAGTACTTATCAGTAGCATGTTTGCCACACTCTCAGCTCGAGATTCTCATCACGCTCCGCAGATAGCTCCACCCTCTATGCATGCCTAACACTATACATCCACAATTTCTGCATGCTCCGCCCTTCTTGAGGGCCACCATATTTTATTCATCATTTTGTTTTGTTACAAGGAAACTACGATTCATTCATTTTACTCATGTATGACTTACAAATTTTAGGTATCATACATCGAACTTAAAAATAATATTCAAATCCATTCCACTCACATCAGACTTTTACAATGACTTATAGTTTTCATAACTTGTGTAGTAGGATTTAAATTATTTGTTATACTGTGACTAAAGTATTCTTCACTTCCACTTATTTTATATTAACATTCAAGTCAGACGACCCGAATTGAACCAACCAGTTCTAGCCTACCATTACCTAAGGCGAACTATCAAGCATGACATAATTTGACACAATGTAATTCACCCCACACCGTGTCAAGGACTTAACGTACAGCAGGAAGTTAATTATCAGTGTTCCCACCTTTCTGCATAAAATTTTACTACCTCAATACTAGACTGTAATTTGTAGTAATAAACTTAATTTCATTAAAAAATATGTATTATAAAACCACAATACCACTGAATCTATCATATATCTGACATTATTCATAACACAACTCAAACTCTCTGATCACTTTCCCCTTAACACACTTGACTTGATCTCAGAAACCTAACCTTTCCACCATAGTGACCCTAGTATTAACTATAATTATGGAACATTCAGCCATATTGTACAGTCTAACGCAAGTATTCACCAACCTAAATCTAGCAATCATATAGTTCAAACCCTCAATATCATGAAACATACCAACCAACACATCTATTGTACTTTCATTACCGAAATCTTACCAGACAGTTCAAAGAAGGTAATTTACCATTCAATAGCCACAAGAGCAGGGCAGCAGTCAACTTCTACACCTATAGTCTATATAAAGATACCAACAAAATTGTCATCTAACAACTGAGCTAACTACTCCCTACCACTGAAACAGCTATATAAACCATCATATTATTCACATCAGTACTCCTAGTAAAAACATACCTACCGCCTATTATTTTTACCATAAGAACACAAAGACAAAGAGTAAAAGCAAATAAAAAAGATACAACCAAACTACATACATATCATACATCACCAAAACAAAACTTACATTCACTAATGAAACCCCTAAGACATTTCATATCTGAGACAAAAATACCGCCATGAAGCACAAGCCGTACATAAAAAAAATTATCATTTAAAAACCGAACACCATTATAATAAAAAGAAACTCATTAACCACAAAATTAACTACAGACACACTCATTCAAAATACAAGCAATGTAAAACCTGCAGAAAAGCTTCTCCCTATGCGCCGCAGGCACTGCATGCTCCGCAACTTGCTCCTCACACCACTATGCACGCTCCGCATGCTCCGCAACTCTCTTCTCACACAACTATGCGTTCTCCGCACACAGATATGCACGCTCCTCACATATCTCAGAACTCATATACTTATGCTGTGCATGACTCCGCACATGCTCCTCACGCTCCGCATGTGTCTCCGCATGCTCCGCACACATCTTCGCAATTTGTTCCACAGTCTCCGCAATCTGCTTCTCAATTAGCACTGAAGGCGCCTCACAAAGAATTTCAGACTCTGCACACATCCCTACAAAATAGCACATAGTACCACAGGCGCCACACAAGACCTAACATCCCCCATACAAAACTACGCCCTCTACACAAATATCACTAATGTTGTGCATGGCTCCATGCACTCTCCACATGCTCCACACATATTAGCACACCCTCCACACATGTCCCCACACCCTCCACACATAATACTACAGGCACCTCATGTAAAACTGCAGGAACCGCACATACAACAGCATGCTCCGCACAGGTTTCACATGCTCCGCACATAAAACTGCATGCTCCGCACATAAAACTGCATGCTCCGCACATAAAACTGCATGTTTCGCACATGTTTCATATGCTCCGCACATGTATCTGCATGCTTCAAACATGTCCCCAGACCCTCCAAACATGTCCCCAGACCCTCCAAACATGTTCCTACACATGTTTACACACCCTCCACATATGACCCCACACCCTGCAAACATGTCCCCATACATGTTCCCACACCCTCCACCGTTGGCATAGATTGGTCCTGGCTTCACTTAATCGAATTCCACCATGAATTTAAGGGCTCCACAGTTATTCGCTTTATTTTTTAACTGTCGTATCCTATGATGTTCCCATACGTACATATAAGTCAGGTATTCACATATATCCCTGGCCGTGTCATTATTCTCCACTACATAAGTCTTCACATTCTCACGGAACGCAGTTACCACATTGACGAACCTGAACTTTAATGTCATACCAGACCCTACTATGATTTTAGGGCGGGTTGATGGCGCCCTGGAGCATGATGACCGAGAAGGTTCCAGTGATTGCTCACGTAGCTTTTTTCGGAGCTGGTCGTGCTACTTTACCCTTACAGATCTTCGTGGGCCTAACCAGACTGTCAAGACGAGCGAACTGGGCACTGCAGTAGTTGCACTTCAGCAAAATTTATTTCCATTTTCTGCTCACAGCCTGCCTCATGTCGACGAGTTTTGCAAGATTCAGCGAACTGCTTCTTGCGGTATTCACAGCAGGTAGTCACTTCTCTCTTAACATTGCCACTACTGGTATGCAAATGCTTAATCAACTTGTCTTTGCGAATGATTGTTTCACCACACCGCTCACGGATCAGACACTCTTCATATCGTGGATTGAAGTAACAAATCTTCTCATGTCTCGGCGTATTATTTCACAAAGTAAAGACTTTACCACAGAACTTACAGTAACTGTTGTTAATATATGAATACTGTCCTTGCATTACTTTAATTCGTTCTTTTACAAACCAGGCAAAACCTAACCTTAAATCTCTTGTTGCTCTTTACCCTAACAAAATATCTTTGTGAATACACTATTCACTAGCTAAATAGCGCGAGGAGCTCAACGTAGCTCACTTAATAATTATACTCGAAGTAGGCTGTGCGTACAGAGATAGTACTCGAACGGCAAAAACAGTAACTAAACGTGGCACCTCATGCGACTGATTATTAACTCTCACTATTAACTTATTTCGTACACTATATGTACATTTTGCTAGCATTCATTGCCTCTAACTTAAAAACAGAGGTATCATACAGTCAGATGTATGTACACGTGTTAGGTCCTGTTTTCACGAAATTTTTATTAATGTACTGTTCTGCACTGTACTAAATTACAGATTTATTATTTTTTTTGTTAAAAATGGTAAAGAACTTGCCTCACGAAAAATATATTAATCGCATTGTATAGATCACCCTGTATGTGTTGTAGTCCGGATTAATTACTTAATATATTTTTAAAAAACTTAATACGCCTATAAAAGTTGTTTTCTAAGTAACTGAACAAATATTTCTTGGTCAGAACTTTATTCGATAGCGATCTCTATGATATTTAGCTGTGATGATAAATAAATCATCGAACTGGTATAAGTTCTCTTGAGACTCGCGAGCCGGTAGGTTCTAGTTTGAATACAGGTACATACAAGTGCGAGTGGAATAGTTCTGAAACAGTATCATGGCTCGACATCTTTTACTGTGAACTGTAAGGCTCCGCTACAATTGAATTAGCACAGAAAACAGCACACGCACAGGAAGTTGAATCCCAGCATTTTGGGTGGCACACGATACAATTACAAATAGCACACGCACGGAAAAATAGCACAGGATCGGCGCACAGAAAGTTGAGCTAAATCCTAAAAATTCTGTGCGTGTGCGCTGTCCGCCGTGCGCAGCCAATCAGAACATGGATACCACAGGGTTCAAAAGTAAATAAACACGGGTGAAAATGGAAACTAATTTGACTAACCTTTGTAAAAATTCGCGCCGAAGTTAGTAAATTGATTTGTTCGAAATGAAATTGTTTTCAAGCTTTATAACAGTTACTGCAATTTTTTAGAAAAGTTCACTCGTTTTTGTATTATATAATAAACAAAGCAGTTATTTACGAAAGGCGGTAACAATAAAAACGTTCAGAATCAGTGATACCAACCCACACGTGTATTATTTACCAGTGTAGCTTGTTTTCGTTTTAACAACAACGTCCGCTGTTTCTGTGCGTGTGCTATTTCAATTGTAGTTTGCGGCTCTGTGCTGTGCGAGTGGTCTGTGTCTGTGCGTGTGCTGTTTTCTGAGCTAAATCAATTGTAGTGGAGCCTGTAGGCTTCTCGATAGCGAATTTTATTTTTCAGGACACAATAATAGCAAAGTTTAAGTTACAGTGACGGGAGAAAGAAGTCGGGCGGTAGTATGTGTGGTTCGCCAAGATGCTAACATGTATTTACATGGTAGGGACCGACAAACATTACAGTAGAGGGGTAGATACTCGGAACCAAAAGTATAATTTAATTTGCTGTCAGTACAACGATTTATATGTCATAATGTACAACAGGACGTTTCCCAGCAGGCGAATTATCGTTTTGACAACATTTTACATAGCTCTACGTACGAGTCTTCGCCTTCTCTATAGTGTAAAAAGTTAATTTTATATCCGTAATAAGAATATATTAAAAACAGCGATTATAATCGGTGATACAAGGAAATAAACTTATATGGTTTTCGAGCTCCAAACCAAGGACTAAGCTATCGCGAGCGTACATTCTACTTTGTTCTCTTATTTCGCCCGTGTATAGGCTTTACGAAATCGAAAAATAACTCATGGGAAATATTAATACGTTACGGAAATGCGGTTTGGTGTTAAAGTCGGCGGTATTTGTACTGACCGTCTGTAGCACACACGACTTTCCCGTCAGCTTTATTCTAGTCACGTCACAAACTAACAGAACATTAATCAAGTATTTAACTGGTTTAAGGAACGATGCTTAAAGCATTTGGTAAAGCGAGGCCGGTATTTACATTGTGGGCATCTGACCTTTTCGCACAACTCCCTATCACAGTAGGCACTGAAGTAAAGATTTAATCTCAAATATATTAGTTAATGCATTAGTTTCAAACTAAGGACTATACGTTAGCGCTTCACATACACCTGTAATAGTTTTCGCTTCTTGTAATTGTGTATAAAATAATCCTACATTAGCGGATATTCATGCATAGCTGAACTTTGATGAAAAAATAGTACTTTTAATATAAATTATTTTTGTGCTGGCTGTATGTAATAAAAAACATTGAGTTTAGTTACACCTGTATCGTAAGTGTATACTATTAACGGTAGTATATATGCTTGTATAAGTCATGCAGTAAAATACATACTTATTAATACTTTACTAGCTGAAAATATAAGTCTCGGGTGGTTTAGACAGGTCGTATATGCGATACAGTTACGTTTAATTACGGCTGACACATAACTGTCGGGCTCAAGTAATATTAATGTAGGCCTTAGATTAAGGACTAACTATTTTCATACTTAGAAAAAACATCAACAGCCTGCGCGTCACTTCCTTATAACTTCTTGGTATTATTCACAAGTTTTGCAGAAAAAAAAATTGTTGAATGGTAATTTAGAAGTATCGAACCAGGTAGGCCTACCGTAGATCTTTACCTGCGTAATGCTCCGTTTCGACTTGTTTTGCTTTGTTTTACTACGTTTTACTACCGCATGTTAAGAAGTATAAAGAGAAAATATATATTTTATTAATTTTTATTATTAAAGAAATCGAATTTCGGACACTATGTCACATCAAAAGTGACCCGCATTTAAAACCACCCCATTTAAATAATGTACAGGCGATAAAAAGGTGGAAAACTTATATAAAATCGGATTTTTAACATTTATGTAAAAACATAACAAATTAAACACTTAAAAGCATACTCTGACTCTTATATAAATCGTTGACGGTCGTTACTTAACCATATAAAAACATATTAGGTTCTACAAATGTTATATCAGCACTTTCTTCTGTATGTTGTTACTTAGTTTGTTGTTGCACTGAAAAGCAGTAAATAGATTATGTTCCTTCTGGGGCAGTGGCTGGTGGCGGTGACGTCATCCAAGATGGCGGACGCGGCACCGCAGGCACCGCAGCCTCCAGCCTCTGCCCCAGAAGGAACATAAACTATCTACTGACCGGCGGAGCAACGTAACATCGAGCTGCTTGAAGTTCCATTGCGTCGTGGAAATAATTCGGACTGTTTTGGCATGAGCAAATCGCAATTGTAGTAGGGATGTCTCCACCCTTAACGTCGTACGGGGCCAATCAAAAGGCTGGAAAAAGGTGACAAGAAGTGGTGGCGGGAAGAGTGGTGGAAGGCTACCGACGAGAGGCACCGGAGAGTCTCTCTCGGGCTGCGACGGGACCAAGAGGTCCTGGTTCGAGACCACCGGGAACCCTTCGGCGACGTGGACTTCTATTACTACGACCACGGCGCGGCGTTCGGAACACTGTCTCGCCTATCTGTCTATCTTTCCTTCCAATATTATTTTATACTGTATCTATGTAGTAGTCTTCCTAGTAGTTATTAAAGAGTGTTATCTTCTACTTGATCTATTCTATTACCCTTACCTTCCTGTCCAATAATATTTCCTTGGTTCTTGAGCCAGAAGCGAGAGACCATCAACTTTTAAATTAGAACAGAACGATGCAACGTGGGTGGTCGTGGTTTCGAGTCTAAGCCCAACGGCTCGCACGTCAATAACTGGCTGTCTTAGGGCCGCGTTAAGAGTGTTCAAGTACGTTTAGTATCCAAATTTTACATTTTTACGAAAAAGTATTGTAACGAGTCAGCGCTCTCGCAGGCATTGGCTGAGCGACCTGATGAGCCATGCCATATCCTCCCTCCTCTGCTCGCTGCCATCAGTCCCGGCGACGAGGCGACGGACTGCACCCCTCCTCTCCTAACTTCCCACCCCTGCCGACGCGGGCCACTCGGGCCTGTTTGGCGTAACATGCCTTCTGAATGGGTGGGCACCTGTCAGTCATCCGTGACAAACATATAGCTCGGACATGACTGAATGTAACCGTAACACCTGGAAAATTCAGCTCACATCAGCCAGAATGGTCGGTGAGCTCTGAGAATATTCTGGGCGTCGTCGCGGGCGACTATAAATACTGGCCTACCGCGAGCAGCGACAGTGTTTGTGGCTTTTAGCCGGTGAGTGTTCACCACGGACGTTGCAGCGAGGGACGAGGCGCAACCAGCAGATCGAGGAGAGACTACGCAAGTGTGGACGATGGTGACACTCTTGGAGTGGTGTAAATGTAGGAGTGAACAAACAGATTGGACTGTAGCTGTACATTGTGGGACATTACTAGACGGATACTTATGTGAACGGAGGACTGATTTGAGAGAGTAAAAGAGAGCTTTTTATTGATTACGTACTAGAGTAGTAAACTAGTATTTTAAGGAGATTACCTGTATATGATATCTGTAAATGTTTATTTAAAGAGTGTTAATCGCAAGTGCTGTATACTTAATGTACAGTGTTTTATAGAGACTGTAATAAATTAAGGAATTTAATTTAATAAATTAATTTAATTAACTAAGCCCTCCTTTCCAAACGAACCTGACTGCGTCCAGGACAGAAAAGTTGTTACAGTATTAGTATTAGTTTTGTAGACGATGCTTGTGAGTAAAGTTTCCTCTTAAGAAACAATTTTAGTTCACATAGTTTCCTCATGCCGATATATCAAAGTCAAAATTTGCATGTTATGCTGCCATGCAGATAGTGAAAACCAGTTTGACGTTTGTAAACGAAATAATTAACAGTGAAAAAACACGACATGGGTTACGTAACAAAATATAAGAGAAACTCACAAAGAACAACTTATGTATTTTAAACAATTGCATGTTTTGCAACTTTTTCCCTGTAATTTTGGAATTATTTTTGAGTCAAAATATTACGTTGTGGGTTTCTAAGTGTTTTATTACGTTGCTCATGGGATGTTAGTTACCGTGAATTATTTCGTTAGAGTAAAACAATTGGTTTTCACTATTTGCATGGCAGTGTAATATGCAAAATTTGAATTTGACGCATCGTTCTGAGAAAACCATAGGAGCTAAAATTGTTTCGTAAAAGGAAACTGTGCTCGCCAGTACCATCTACAAAACTAACACTATTTCATGAAAATATAAAATAATGATCTTATACCGCTTCAATATCCTTAAGTGGAGGGTGTGCCTGTTTCAAATTTCCGGGATTGACGCATGGGAAGAGCGGAGGGATAAGACCCAGATTATCACGCTCGAATAGTGGTGGAACACATACGAGGGATTATTTGATTCATGGGAAGAATTCAAGGAGGGCTTGTTAAGACAGTTTGGTAACCAGTCTTGCATCGCCAAACTAACCACACGACTATATGGAGTGAAACAAACAGATCGTGAAGACGTGCAAACCTTCCTGTTGCGGAAACAGAAGCTGTTCCAGCGCTTCTACCCTGGCCAAGATATTGGTACCTTCCTTGCGACACTTACAGAACTGCTACTCCCAAGCTTCTGGCCATTCCTGAGGAACCCAAGACCTTACCAAATGCAAGACTTAGTGACCATAGACATCGACGTACAGATGGATTTCCAGCAGGCTTAGGCTTACAACATAGCAAGTACAGTGCAGCCTAGTACCAGGAAACAAGTTCCTGACCAGACAACACCCAAATGCTGGTATTGCCCAGGCTACCACTTACACAAGGATTGCAAAGTGGCACAGCAGCGATTGTATCCTCAACTATGGAACAGTACAAGCCAACAGACAAGAGAAAGGGAGTCCTCTAATACTCACCTGCCTAACAGACAAGAGGTACACCAACCCAAGTCTGATCGAAGCTTGACTGACACGAACATTGGCCGGTTAACCAGCATACAGCATGATGAGTCAAAATTGATTCCACGAATCCCAGTCTATGTTGGTCTCAACAAGGCATCAGCCCTGATAGACACTGCAGCAACCACTAGCTTTGTAAAATCCCAATTGGCCAATACATCAGAAACTACCATAGAGCCCTGGTTACAGAAAGCCAAACTGGCTCAAGAAAGTGCCTCCATCGCTCTTCGAGGACAAATAAAAATAAAATTCCTTATGGGAGAGGAACCTCAAGAAGCAGAATGCTTGGTAGCTGATGAGCTTTTAGAAGACCTCATCCTTGGGCAATACTGGCTTGAACAACAACAAGCTGTAATTGATTTCAAATCCAGAGAGTTCCATTTCGGCACAAAACCCCGCCAAACCCCACCCTGGGGAAATACATGTCAAGCACCAACCATGCCACTGGACCCAGAAGGGAGGCTGACCAAAACTTCCTCTCCCAACCTTCAGGAGCAGGAAGGACTAAGCCACCATGAAAGGGAAACGATGTTAACTGACCAATATCAAGCAGCCCGAATGGACCAAGACTCAGAACCCCATATCCGGATGCCAACTGTGGAGAACACAAATCCACATAACTCGCCAGAAACTGACATCCATCCTGAACTGTTCAAGGACACCTAGAAGAATGAAGTGCCCAATGTGATCGGGCGACACCAACCTCGCACCAGATGGAAAATGCGAATTCGTGGGACTCATGAATCCTTCAGCAACAACAATGAAGAGGAGGAACAAGTTGACCTTAATGCCAAGCAGCTACGACCAAGGAAAAAACTGACAAGACCTAGACACCTGCCTCCCGAATGTGTAGTGCATGTGCAGTGACCCCGACACAGAGACCGCCCAGGGACTGAAGCTCAGCATGCTGGCCCTGGGCCAAATAATTCAAATCAACCTGTAGCCGAGGTCACAAAGGGAGGGGGGCGAATTGTCATGCCGACATGTGCTTACAAATGACCTCGCCTACAAAAGTGCAATACAGTGTAGCATAGTGCAAACTGTACCAACATGTCGGCTATAAATCGTCCACAGCGACTCTACCAATAGATGGCAGTATGTCTAAATGTTTTAAAACTCATTCTTGTTTTGTTATCAGTTAATTCTATATTTTAAATGTGTAGTTATTTGTTACGTGTAATATTTACCCTATGTATTACCACTTCTAGTGCCTGTATCACTTAGCTATGTTGTACATAATATGTCATGATTTAGTGTAACCATCACTGATATTTGTAAACAGTGACTGATCTAATGTTCTAAAGTTAGCATCGTCAGAGATCTCCACCCCGCCATCCTCGGCGGGGAATAAACCTCTCTCAGTGAATTTTCCTTAGTTTCATTTTAGTTTCTCCATTCTTAGTTCCTTCAGGGTCTTGCTTCCTTCTGGGCAGCGGCTCAACCTGAGACCTCCACGGGTCTTGCTCCCTCTAGGGCAGCGGCTCGGATACCCCTCCTGTGAGTCTTGCTCCTTGCTGGGCAGCAGCTCATTACATCCTCCCCGACTGGGTCTTGCTCTCGCCAGGGCAGCGGCTATTCACACCCTCGCCAATTGGGTCTTGCTCCCGCCAGGGCAGCGGCTCAACCCCTCACACCCCTCTATCATCCTATTCCCGACGACGGACACGTCAATTTATAGTACAGGATGTTCCGGGAGTAGACGTCAATAAAGCGGCAGGTGATAGAGGTGCCAAAGACCTACCAAGTAAACTAAACTTGTATAGTACAATTCGCAACCGTCTAAATGGTATGAATTTTTAAAGAAAATTTGGCTATACTCTACCCTGAGCTAAGCATTTACTGATGTTGGAAAAAGTAATGGGCTATGTGGAACGAAATTTGTACACACCAAAGGTGATTAGTATCGTCACATTAAAAAACACATTTCATGTCACTAAGAGTACAGCTTGGTTAAAAAAATTACTTTCAGAAACGTTGTGTTTAGTTCTGAGGGATGCCTCTAGTTTGCACGACGAAAAAATGTCAGTGGGTCACATAAATGATCACCCGCTATTAGAAAAACTGCCCTATGGTATGACCAATTACGTACTAAAAACCATTATTTTAAATTAACAAACGTCGATGCAGTAAACGTGAAAACATAACGTAATGCATAACATCTACACAATGTGAAATAACTATAATGTTTAAATTAGTATGTGAGTTAATAATGAAATTTAACTTTACTAAAATTAAAATATTACACAATATTTGAAATTATTTAAATGTATTTTGAATGTAATGTGTTTAATTTGTGAAATGTTATAAAAATTGGTAATTGTCAGTTATTTCAATAAACGAAATTTATATTTTCGAAATGGAAAGTTAAGATAAACGAATTACATCATCGGAGACCCTTACGTAGTCGCTGCTTCATATTCACAGCGGCTGCGCTTATGTAGAGGCTAGTGCACTCGCCTTCCACCATGGCAAACTGGGTGTAATTCCTGAATAACAATACAGGAAGATTTTCTGCATGTGGTTATTGTGGCTAACACATAAAAATTGCTCCATTTTCACATTATTCACCTTAATTTGGGGGGTGAGGGTGTGCGTGTGAGGGTATTACGGCCCTTTATCAAAGAGGTACTAAGAGCCAACGAGGGTGACGTGAGGTGAAGGACAACACAACGAACCGGCCCAGGTCCAGATGCGTACCGGGGACCCCTCGCACCACAGACCGGCGCTTTACCGACTGCGTTACGGGGGCCGGCACCTTCATCGGTTTACAAGACATCACTGTCAAGAGCTGCACAAATTGCTCCATTACATTCCTTTCGTTTCCGTCGGATCAAGACCTTTGCATTGTTTTTCGTCTAGAAAATACGTGTTTGTTAGGGTGTCACATGATCTGCTGCAAGAAATATTGGTGCATTCTACACAACTGTACACCGTAGATGTACCGCATATTAACAAATAGTTTGTAAACAAAGATGTTGTATTTTTAATAAAATTCAGAAAATCTGTCTGTGAGGCTATTCAGGAATCACACCCACTTCGCAGTGATGAGAGGCAAGCCCACTAGCCTCTGTTATGATTACCAACAACCTCGCCTGGAGGACGGGCTAGCGACGACGGCAGTGCAATCAGGTCAGGGCTTGCACAAGACAAGGGCCTCAGCGATTCTCCCCACCGGCACTGAAGTGTGTCAATATAACGTAATGTATCGGGGGAATCGGGGTCTGTCTCCTTCAAGCCTTCCAGCCGTCACCACCTCGCCAGGATGGTCCTGGGTCGAGACCCACGACGTGCCGCTGTCCGTCGATAACCGACATCATCATCATCATCAGCCTCCGGCATCATGCTAACTGTGAGGTCTAAGGTGTCCAAAGGGTCACCCATCATAGAGTAGAACAAATAGTTAGTTAAACAGCCGCTCCTCTCCAACCTAAATTATATAGTACAACCGTGTAGTATTTTGTAACTAACTTATATAGAATAAAGCCACAATAATTAGATTAACTTATCTCATTTAACCGTATCCCTCACCTTTAACTTAACAACATAAATAGTTTCAGTATTGTGTGCTCACCTCTGGCTACAGCCACCCAACCACTATATATCATATATACAACATATATGTAAAATAACAGTTTTACAACACTCTACATAACCGCGGCCACTGTGAATATCATTGAATATATATATATATATATATATATATATATATATATATATATATATATTCAATGTGAATATGAAGCAGCGACAAGGTTGTTCAGTAATGAGATCCGTTTGTCTTAACTTTCCATTTCGATAATACCAACTTTATTTAATGAAATAACTGACTATTACCGCTTTTATTAATAACATTTCATTTATTCTCACAAATTAAACATATTGCACACAAAACACATTTTAATAATTTCAAACATTGTGTAATATTGTTGTTTTAAAAATTTTACACTTAATTATTTACTCAGATACTAATTTCAACCTCATAGCCGATTTCACATTCTGTGAATGTTCTGCATTACGTTATGTGTTCATGTTTACTGCACTGACGTTTAGTAATAAAAAAATTCTGGTTTTTACAATTTAATTGGCCATACTATGGGGCAGTTTTTCCAATGTCGGTGATCATTTATGTGACACATTGACATTTTTTTACCTCATGGGAACTAGAGGCATCTTTCAGAGCCGAACACAACTTTCGGGAAAGTGATTTTTTTATCCAATGAAGCTGCACTCTCATATATAGATCAATCGGGGCACAATTAAAAAATGTGGTTCCGAGATTTTGGCATCCAATGTTTTAATGTAAAAATTTGGGTGCTAAAAACTATTACTGAGACCTAAGTAGGCTTACCACCTTTCATTTAGAAATATACACAAATAACAGTTTCCAATACTCTTATAAGTCCCAGGCGAGGACTTACCTTAAGGTGGTCGTATGCCAAGGCCGTCGAGTGGTGTGGAGAGCTTCAGATTATTAAAAAACTACTCACCACAAATCAGTGACGTATGCTCCAGGAACAGCATTTAAAGAACGTTACGCGTCAGTATTCCCGTTTCAAGTTCACCACTACTTATTAAAGCACATTTTCTAGCGGCCGAAAACGGCGGAAATGGGAGATTTTGTGTAAATTTTTAGGAATGTAAATCTTTGCACAGAAACTTTTATTAAAAGGTACGCACCGGTACAATAATATGGTGTCGCAGTAACCTTGTTCCGACTGGCCCAGTCAAATAAGATACGTCTCTACACCAAGACAAGACGCCAATAACAAAAGCATAAAAGGTTCTGAAACAAGTTAATATGAAATGCTATTCGTCGAAATGTGGTATCCCTACTAATCTCTGCACTGAGAAAACTGGATTGATCCGACAAACAAATAAATTAGGTTGATATGAATTTTGTTGTAACAAATAAATTTCTGTTAAACTAACAGTCGTAACGTTGAAGTTACTATTGCAATTTATTCGTTTCAACTGCACAATTATGTTGATCTTATTTATTTGAAACAAACATTCATTTGGTTGGTTATACAAAATTTGCCGTTAGATGTTATACTTACGGCCTCGCTCTTTAGTTATGCAGCGGTTTCGAAAAAAAAAAACATTTTAACGCAAATTAATACATACATCCAAAATAATTCTTACAGTTTAAACTATCATGACTTTTTCTGTCGCAGTACACCAAACGGATTTTTAGATTTTGGCCCCTCAAATATCGCATAATTTGTTGTCAAAATAAGCCCAAATTAAGCAAAATAATTTTTTACCAGCAAACGGTACATTATTTTTAAAAACGCTCTGGCAAATTTGTGTATCGTGTGACTGTACACAGTCTCAAGGTTTTTCAAAGCATTTGTTAAAAAAAAATTCGAGATATTTGCAATTGTTTGAAGTACAATATGTGTATTTGATTTTACCACAAATATTCGTTCCTATTAAAAATACGAACTCTAGTTTGCTTATATTATTTTATTTATTTATTTTTACTATCATATTTACTTGAGTCAACCATGTTTATCGTTTACTATACAGCTTTGGTAAATTTAACCATGGCGAATATTAAATCAAAGAAACGATTTGGTTGGAAGTGACGAAATATTTCCGTTCAGGAAGTTCTTGTAATGGCAGTTATTTGATATGCACATGTTCGCATTTACACACACGATGGTTTAGAAAACTTGTCTCTTTTCTTAAGTACAGATACGTAATAAATTTGTAAAGCTTTAATTGTTATGTTCTGTCGTATAGTTACCTTATGTTAAGTGACTGACGAGAACTTCAACGGTTAAAAATATTTTGCAGAGTACACACGAATCTAATTCAACAAAGATTGCAGGCTTTCGCGACCATTGATGTAATTTTCTTGGCTTTTAGAATTGAGCCGTGTCTTGTGTTGCTTCTTGGATAACGTTTCGGCAGATCTTGCAGCTGCCATCCTCAGGTCGATGCAGGATCAGACTGCTGCCTACTGTCGCCGCCGTTTCCTCACGTGCCATCCGAGGCCGTGCTGTCGCGAGACCGAAAGCCGAAGCTTCCATAACTCGCTGGGTGTTTGTAAAATCAAATGCACCCCGACAGTCTAGTTTCAAATCATTGGAACGGCGGCGGGGTGCAAGTAACTGTTTTAGCTTGGTTCCGGACCCGTATTTAAGGCTGGAGGGGGGTTGTGGCCATTAATAAAATTACGTGTTTGTGTAAACGGCGGGGGAGTTAAGCTCCCCTCCAGCTAGGCTGGAGTGATGTAGTGTCTTGATGTCTGTATAGTGAGGTGAGTGTTGTCAGCAAGTGGCTAGCTAAACTCGTGGAGTAGTAGTGCGTGAGTCCCTACGACCATGAGAGCCGCTCCAATCAATTCCACCCTATATACTTACTGAGTATCAGGCCTGACACTCCCATGGTTATTTCATCGTGTATTCGTTTGTGACAAGAGGAGAGAAAACCCTTAATATTTGTTAATGAGCACTGAACTGTGAGATGTATATCGTCTCGACCTGAAACAGAGAACTATCAGGTCGATGTGTCGTTAACATGTTCCCTTAATATACACAATGTCCCAATATACTGTTTTTTTAATTTTATTAATATTTTTTTTTCATTAACGTATTTTTTACAGATCAAATTATCTACTAGGAAAGTGAGCAGCTTGAAAAGATTAGTCAATTAAAAAGAAATAGAAAAAACTCCCTGTTGTAAAAGTACAAAATAATTATATCACAAATAGTAGGCCTACATGAAAGATTAAGCAAAAATTATCTAATTACTATCTACACAGTGGCGTGTCGTGTCACTGTAGAGTAACAAAGGTTTTTTTATTTTGCAATTTTTTTAATTTTGTATTTTTTCGTTTCTTATATTTTTTTGTTTTTTGTATTTTTTGTTAATTTTTTTGTTTTTATAAATATTTTAAATAAACTACATGTATGTACAGGGCCCCTCTCCTCCCTGCCATGGACTGGTGTGCATGCCCTTGGCCTGGTTCGCGAGCGAGGCTGGGGCCGACCTCTTACTCACGTCCCTACACAGCCAGCCCCTGACAGAGATCCTCATGTGTTTGTGTCGAGTCTGCGTTGTATGACGTTACGTGTAGACGGTGCGGTGTGTGGCTTGAATGTGCACTGCGCTACTGGGTTGAACATTTCGTTTAGCAACCTTTGCGCCCAGACCGCCCGGCCAATCAGCGCCCAGCAGCTGTGCCCCGATTGGCCGGCCAGGCCATTGCAATACTGGCTTTCGTGGCTGGTGTAACAAGAATCACATTTTTGGTTTTTTGTATTTTCTGTGCTCTGCGGGGTTATAATTTCCTAGAATATTAATATTTGGATTGTCATGATGAGTTAAAGTGTTGAAGAAGTTATTATTATTTCCCCGGATGACTTCCGCGATGTATGTAGTTGTGAGTAACCAATGTATAGTTTCATTGGACGTGTATCTGTCTTTGTCTGAAATTACTCTAAGATATTTGTTTTGTATTCTTTGAACTTTTAATAAATTACTGTTGGAGGCGTGGCCCCCACACTTCACATCCATATAGCAGCGCAGGGAGGATTACTTGTTTATATAGAAGTAATTTTTTGTTTCTCGGGAAGTTGGGTGCTTTAAATAGTGGGTATGGTTCTCTTAACTTACCTATCGCTGCTCCGCAGATATTTGTAATGTGTGGGCCCCAGGTTAAAGTTCGGTCTAGTGTTATACCTAGGTATTTAGCCGTTTTTGTGTCTGGGATGTTTTGGTTAAAAAGTTTTAATTGCGTGTTTGATTGTGTGCGTTTTTTAGTGATAATTAATGTTTTAGAATTGGCCTGTTTTTTTTTTAATTCGCCATTTAGTGTACCACTGTTCTAGGCTTGTTAGTGTCTTTGTATCGCTATTAAGGCATATCTTAAGTTTGCGTGTTGCTTAACGATTGCTGTGTCGTCGGCATACATTTGAATATTAGTTTCTGTTTGTGGAATGTCAGCCGTGTATATATTATATAGAAAGGGGGAAAGAGCTGAGCCTTGTGGTACTCCTGCAGTTAATGTTCTAATTGAGGATTTTTCGCCGTCTCAACTTACGTAGAATTTGCGGTCGTTTAGGTAATGACCTACTAAATGTATATATTTTATAGGGAAATTCGTTTTTATTAATTTTTGAATAAGACCTCTTAGCCACACTCTATCAAATGCTTTTTCTGCGTCTAGAAATGTTTTGCACATAGACTTTTCCTCCATAAGAGAAACGAAGGTGCTGCTATGGGGTCACCACTCTCACCTTTGCTGGCCAATGTCTTCATGCCCAACTTCGAGCGAAGAGCTATCGAATCCAACCCCTATAAACTACAGCACTGGTTCCGTTATGTGGATGATACGTTCGTGGTCTGGAGACATGGAATGGATAAGCTGCAACAATTTCTAGGGCATCTCAACAACATTCACTGCACCATGGAGATGGAAAAGGACGGCCAACTGCCCTTCCTGGATGTTTTGGTGTACAGAAAGCCTGATAACACTTTAGGCAACAGAATCTACAGAAAACCGACACACACGGACATATATATACAAGCAGATTCTCACCACCCTCCATGCCAGAAAAGATCTGTACTTAATACACTTGTTTTTAGGGCTAAAAGCATTTGTGAAGAGCAACATCTGGCCGAGGAGTTCAAACACCTGACTGCAGCGCTAGAAGCCAATGGTTACAACAGGCGTGAGATACAGCAGACCATCAAGGCTGATTCTAAGAAAAAGGAAAAACTAAATCATGTTGGTGTACTGCCCTTCATCAAAGGCACCACTGACCAACTGGCCCGCCTCCTCAGGAAACATGACATTCATACAATAATGAAGCCCACCAACAAAATAAGCAGTATAGTAGGATCAGTTAAAGATAAAACTCCACCCGACGAACAAGCTGGTGTCTACAAAGTTCCATGTTCATGCGGAAAAGTCTACATAGGCCAAACAGGAAGGAAAATTACCACCAGACTCAAAGAGCACATACGAGCCTACAAGTATGAAAACCTGCAATCTGCCATAGCAGAGCACTCCATGAACACCAGACACAGCATTGAATTTGACAGTTTTAGCACAATAGCCAACATAGGGAATTTTAGGCTAAGGACCATCAGAAATGCCATAGAAATATTAAAACACCCAAACAATATTAACAGGGATGATGGCTACAAATTAATTAAAATATGGGCACCTCTTTTCATGGAAAAATCAAAAACACCAATAAATCAAAGAGAGCAGTGGGCAAACTCGCCAAGATTGGCTGCCAACACTAGCCAATCAGGAGGAAGCCTGCAGGTGATTGGCCGAACAGCTAATCAATCAGAGAGCAGCACAGCTATATAAGGAGACCACCTTGCACCTGTAGGCCGCAGTCTGATCCTGCATCGACCTGAGGATGGCAGCTGCAAGATCTGCCGAAATGTTGTCCAAGAAGCAACACAAGACGCGGCACAACCCCAAAAGCCAAGAAAATTGAGTGTAATTCTAGTTTCCATTTCATGCTACCCATATTTTGTCATGTGTGTACAATTTTGTAAAGGCTACGGAGAAGAAAACAGCGAGAATCAGCCAGATAAGCAGAATCACGAGTTTCTCGGGATTACATATGAAATTCATTCAATTATTTGTAAGTCGAGATGGTCTACTGGGAACGTGCGTGGTAGACAAGCAGAAGATTATGGGTTTAAATTCATACGCATCTGTACCTTTTCTTTTTTTCGTTTTTAGCACGTAAATGTTGTTTGTATATATGTTGCTGTGCAAATAACCTTATTTTCGTGATCAGAGCAAGAAAAATAATTTAAATTTCGTCAACTTAAATGGTTGCACGAATAAATGAAGCATGTTTGATTTAACAATATCTGTATTGTGTCACCAACCACGTCATTTGGTTAAAACAACAAAAATATTTCAAACAAATAGTTTGGTTGTGACAAACCATACATTTGTTTGCTCGTCTTGAAATATATAATTTGGGTGTTCAAACAAATTTTCTTAAATTTTACAATATTTTTTTCTATGTACTTGATGTTTTTTGACTATCTGCAGATACAGCGGCGAAACGTGAAGAGTTCTAGAGTTAAATTGTGCTTAGATTGTTTGCGGAACCGTAAGACTGTTATGTTAGATACAGTTCACAGCCGGTAGCGTGTAAATGTCGAAAGGCGAACTATCCTGTAATTATACGTCCATTGGTTTTTTGTGAAAAAGAGTCTGCAGAACTTTGCTTTAATGCTTCATGTGTAGGGACCCCTGTTTTTCGCGAAAATAATTTTGCCCCAGTTTATTTCAGTGCCTTATGTGCACACAGGCTATTCTGCTTCATGTTTATTGATTGGATGTTTTGAACTGTCAGCGTCTTGGGGTTCAACTCGCAAATCACAGACGTGTGGTGTCGCAGTTGTTCCTATTGGCTCAGTCAAATGAGCACACCTTTGCAGTAATACAATCTGTCAGTAACCATGAATAGATACACGAAAATGGCGTGGGTTCGACGACCAGCAGGCTGGACTGCACAGTTCTGCATACACTCTGTCCTCAGTTACTTGTACAATGTCTGCTACTCCAGTGAGTGGACAGTTGTACATGTGACAAGGTAGCGCGGCAGTCAGTGAGTGTTTGCATACAGGTCTGCTATTGGTTCACATACCTCAAGCCAAAGTTTCGGTATAAATTCGCAATTTTCCGGGTTTCTAACCATTAAGCAGCGGGGTCTGCAGATGTGCACGTAAGGCACTGAAACGAATTGGTACAGAATTCTTTTCACCAAAAAACATTGGCTCTAGATATAATACAACCAAGTCAATGCAACAAATGAGTCATTTGCTCAAAGTAAATAGCCGGTTCTAACACTGCTTGCCTTCGAACAAGCCCACACTACGCCACTGTGTTGGTGGCCCCACTTTTTGTCGCGTCGCTTCCTGCCAACCCCTCTTCCATCCAGCCATGCCAACAACTCCCCAAAAAACCGCCCTCCATCTGATCTAGCTGCCGACCAGTCCTCCCTGATAGTTCACAGAATTTCTGCCGTGGGACGCTCGACATTCCTATCGAGTCTCTCTTTCTTCCCGGTCCTTTACGGCTGTTCCAGTCCCCGCCGTTCTTTTTTCTAACCCCCTCCTCCATCTCTACAGGTCCCTTTTGCGCCGACGACTCTGCTCCTTCGCTTCAGAATGTTATTTATGATGAATAGCTCGACTGACTTCGGAAACAGAGCCGCTGTCCTGCTCTCGGGCGAGCGAGGGCGGACAAAAGGACATCGCGGCCCAGCCTTCGCCCGCATCTGACCCCGACCCATATGCTCTCCTGGGGAGGCCGACTTGGCGTGGAGAGACCCTTACTTCCCCTCCTCCAGTCCTTTGAGGACCCAGCCTCCCAGCATGCCTTCCTCGAGGGACACTACTATCCTTGAAGAATCTCACCTCGCCCGACTCTTCAGTCAGCGCTACGCCGTCAAAAATACCCCGGCCAACTTCGTCAACTGCAGTATAAATATTTTATCACAACACACAGTAAAATATCTGTCTACTTTTACAAGGAAAATATTGTTTCGCATTCGCGTTCGGGAAGACCCAGGTTTGATTACCGTCTCCTACCATCCTGATTTCGCTTTTTCAGGCTTTCCCGAAATCACTCCAGGCGAATGCTGGGATAGTTTGGTTCCTTAACAGGTCCTGGCTGACTCCTACCCTCTAACTTCCAAATAAATAAATAAATTAAAAAATTAATGGTAAAGTGAGAATTTTTGAAATCATCGTAATACAATGAATGACTAATAAATAGAGACGTGGAAATTTCGAGTTATTTTCTAGCAGCAGGCTGGATTCCAAACTGGTGTACGTTTGATTGACGTCTCCCGTTGGCCGATAATGCCGTGGCCTGACACACAGTTTGCATCCTTCCAATAATTGAAAGTTCCATGGTAAAGTTACCAACCTCCTGCAAAATGTTCACACACACGTAGCTGACGTCACAAATAGGCCATTGAAACCACAGGTTGTGCACTGCTATATTTAGGTCTGTGGATACTCGCATGTCACCAAACAACAGAGCGAAATTGTGCAAGTCCATACTAACAAAATGTTTCATTGCAATCTCCGTCGTAATCTTATGAATTATTTGTCACTTTTAAATGTATTATATAGTTACAAAAATGAGGGAAGATCGAAACTGGAAAAATTTTGACATGACTGCATGAAATGACCATTGACTGGTAAGCAGACTTATATGTACCTAATGTCGGCAGTGAAATGACGGCCAGTGTGTTGTTGCTAGGCAATTGTCGAGAACAGTACAGGGTTGTGTGCAATTTTACATTACAGCCAATGACACGCTGGTCTGCAGATGCCGCTTAAGGGTGTTCAAGTGCGTTGAACATAAAAATTTTACATTTATACGAAACAGTATTAGTTTCGTAGACGATACTTGTGGCTACAGCTTCCTTTAAGGGCGGACTCCATCCCTTCGCAGGCAGTAGAGCTGGATAGGGATTTCAATGTTAAACTAAATTTGCGGTATCTCAGTCAGTTTTAAAGATATCATCTTCGAATAAGGGCCACATTGTAGAATTCGTAGCCTACAATATTGCTATTGAGCAAAATCGTGCAATTTAAAGTTCTAACTGTTTTTTAAGGTGAAA